>JAADXR010000355.1:0-31555 GCA_023337935.1 Elongisporangium anandrum
GAGCAACACGACCGGCGAGACCTACGCCAACTTCTCTGAGTTCTGCGAGGACGGCGGTGTGGAGTTCAAGGCCACTGAAGCTGGTGTCTGGGAGGAGTCGATCGACTTCTGGCTCGACCCTCAGGACGCTGATGCCAACGCTGCTCGTGCTGAGAAGCTTGTGGCCCTGTACAACAACATGACCAGCGGCGGCTTCACGTCGACTCAGATCTCGTCGGACATTGTGGCCAACTTCATCGGTCTGCCCACGGTTGAAGAGCTCACTGAGGAGAACCCGCCTTGCTACAAGAACGTCGAGAAGTGCAACACTGACGCCGGCTGCATCCGTGACAAGTTCGCCCAGTTCTGCACGGTCTGCGCGTCGGCCAACTCGAGCTGCATCGCTCCTCCTTCGTCCTGGTCGTTCCCGAGCCTGACTAAGGCCGTGGGCAAGAACGGCAAGAGCGGTGACCCGTTGGCCGCCACCACCTCGTCGTCGTCGGGCAGCACGGCTGGCACTGCCGGCGACTCCTCGGCTGGCAGCTCCTCGAGCAGCGCTTCGGTCGCCACGCCCGTGGTGGCTCTCACCTCGGTGCTGGCCCTCGCCGTCTCCTTCCTGCTCTAGATATGAGCCTTCATCTGCAATTTCCACGCCAAGTGACGCACGACGTCCATTGTAGTGTTGCCTGCATCTGTGTCCTAAAAGAGATGAAATTGTGAAGTCCTTGAATCAATAACACTGGACCAGATAACGCGTGATGAATTTGATGTTCCCGTGATGCAGGACCACTCGCAGGTGCGTTTCCAATGGCCCTGCAGCCCTCAGCTCACTCTGCGGATCTATTCGGGAAGTCATAGCGAAACGACCGCCTCTTGACGGCCTTGGCCCAAATCGGATGCAGCAATGCTGGCGTGATGACTCAAAATGAAAACGAGGCGCCTTCCCTGGAAGACGAGACCTCCTCCTTCGTGGACGACGACCACGACGACTTCCAGCGGGAGAACCAGCTGCTCGAGAATCCATCGGCTTGGCGCACGTGACCGTGAGCAATGGTAGCCTCGCTCTGCGCAAGCCGGCACTCAATATGCTTGCTTTCGCTCGACGTCGCACTTCTACCTTCGCATCCGCTATCATCGCACAAGAGACACCTGAAAGCCGCAAGGTATCGATAGATGCCGAGGTGAGCGCTGTATCCACACAAACTCAGCAGCAGAAACGGCGAACGGAGTCTCTGCGTGGAGCACTCGAGGTCGCCACGCTGGTCGACGCAGTGTACGCGCTCGTGAGCGTGCCGCTTCGCATCGCCTTGTGCTTTGATCCCTGGAAGGATACCCAGCAGAACCAGTGGACGCATGCGCTCACGATTCTCACGACCTTGGACCTCGTGGGAGAATGCATTCGATTCGCATTTCTGGTGTCGGACTGGCAATCGCTGGTGAGCAAACAGGGAAACACACGTACAAGCAAGCGCATATCCACGCTGATCAACCCGCTTTTATTCGGAAGACAGGCCTCGCAGCCAGTTCTACCGGTAACTGAAGACGAAGGCCAACCAAACAAACCATTTCGGCTGCAGAAGCTGTGCCTTTGATGCAGCTCTCCGCGCTCTACCACTTCTCTCGCATCAACATGCTGCTGCTGCTTCTTCCATGCGAGTTCGTGGCAGGGTTCGTGGACTACAACTGGATCCACATCGCGCGAATACCCAAATTTTTGATGGCGTGCCGGAATTTGAAATGGCTTTTCAGCTTGGTGCTCAAACGCAATCGAGACTTTCACATCGTCCAGCAACTCTCATTCAGCACGCTCGGGCTGCCGTTCTATCTCTTTTGGCTCGGGCTTTACTTGTGCCACGTCACAGCGTGCGGCTACATGTTCATCGCGCACTATGAATGCGGAATGGAGTTTACTCGATGCCCTGCTGACGGCTCCTGGGTGCTGCGCGACAAATTGGAGCAGGGGACGTTCTGGCGGCAGTATATACGCTCAATGTATTGGGCATCCAAGACCGTGACGACACTGGGCCAGGGGGATCTGGTGCCAGCCACGATCTTCGAGACTCAGTATTGCATTGTCGTGCAGTATGTCAGCGGTCTCTGGGCTACGGCGTTTCTGTCATCTTGCTCCTTCTTTTTCAGCTGCCGCGATCGCGATTTGGACGCCAGCGTCAGCACACAGCTTAAGCGAGCCATAAAGGTACCAATGCAAGTTGGACTTGTGAAGGTTGTGCTGGTTACAGTAGTGACAACAGTGACATTTGATTACAGTTTCTGCAGTCTCGGTCAATTCCCCAGGATTTAGCCGAGAGGATCCGCTCCTACCATCGATACATTTTGCGAACCCGGAACGGCATTGAACAAGACCGCGTGCTCGCGCATTTACCACCTCACTATCAGAGCCAGCTCTCATTCCACGTTATATCCAAGCTTCTCCAAAATGTAAGTCTTCTCTCCTCCTATTTATTGTGATTCCGCAGCGAACTGACTGCTGCAGAAGGTATCCTTTTTCACCAAACAGCCGAAAGCGTTCATCAAGACGATCCTGCACATGGTCGAAAGCGACTTCCTGAGTCCCCATCAAGTGGTTTTCAGTGTTAACGAGCCCGAGGAAATGCTGATGATTGCAAGCGGCTATCTCCGTACGCTCAGCACCAATGCGCACGAGCCTGAACGTGTGGTGATTCAAGGCGAGTGCTACGCTGACCACGCACTCTTCCAGGACACGCGCTCGAAATGTGAACTTGTGGCTGGCACATTTTGCGAGATATACTGTCTTCCCCAACAGAATTTTCTCCGTGCCCTGGAGCTTCATTACCCTAAAATGCGAGTAAGTTTAATTCTGTTACAGCACCGACGAAGCACCGAAGAGTCAGAGCGTCAAAACAACTCAACTCAGGTCGTGGACAGGGAACTGCTGCTGAGTGCGTCGCTAAAGAAGTCAGACGTGCTTGAGCGTGCACGGGAGATCCCGTGGCGATACCCGAACTCCCCATTCCGATTACGATGGCGACGATCGAAGCTCATGTTCTTGATCTACTTGGCAATCGATGTTCCGTACGAGATCGCGTTCAAGTGGAGATTTGGTGTGCTGAACCAAGAAACCCACTGGACCCACAATATTGGATTCATGGCTTCAGTGGTTGTTGAGCTTTTCTTCTACTGCGATGTCTACTTGCGAAGCTGCCGATTTGTACGGACAAACGATGTCATGGTACGTGAGACGAAGCAATCCGAATCAAGTGCAGGGAAATCAATTGGCAGGAGCATTGGTCGATGGAACAATCGGGCTCCCCGCAACCAGGCCACCGCGCTTGGACTTATTGTTGAGCCAGCAGATATTTTCCGTTACTACCTCGATCACGACGACGTGCTGGTCGATTTCTTTGCCACACTGCCCATTTCGATGATTTGGAATGTCTATTCAAAGGACTTTATGAGCACCGAGACAATGCTCTGGATGCGATACGTTCGACTTTTTGCAATCGGACGGCTCTTTCAGCTCAAAATTGTGCTAAAGAAGCTCATGGTGAGCTTGGATTTCACTCCTGCGAGCCAGATGCTGGCTAGAGTCATTATCTTTTGTGTGGTTGCTGCCAATGCGATGGCTTGCTGTATGTACCTCATTTCGGATCTGAGAGCAGCAGTTGACGGCCTTCCGGTAGATGTCAACATCGATTCTTTGCAGCTGCAAGCGTGTCTCGAACAAGCCTCTTTGTACGACAATTGCACGTGGTTTATGTTCGACTACAGTCACTTTGCGATCAACTTCCGGTATCTACGAGCGATGCACTGGAGCCTAGTCCTACTCTCGACTGTTGGGTATGGCGATATTCTGTCATTCTCGGATGAAGAGTGCTTTCTAGGATTCTGGTGGATCTTTCTTGGCGCGCTCATTTGCTATTTTACGGCATGTGCCGTCTCAAGCGTTATTGCTCAAGTGACGATTCTCGACACGATTCAGAGCGACCGTTTGATGGAGATCAATCGCGCGTTCGTTCGCACAGGCATCCCAGAGCCCATTCGAGATGTTATCCGCGAACACTACTGCACGAATTGGGAGTTCAACGGGAGTGTCGTTCAGGAATCAGCTTTGCTGGGTCATTTGCCTCGGTCACTTCGGCATCGATTAGCATGCGCATTATACTTGAAAGATTTGAATAAATGCGAGATATTCGCTACGGCATGCTATCAAACAACTTTCATACGCGAGTTGGCTCTGCAACTTCGATCGGAGATCTTTCTGCCCAACGTGATCCTTATGGAAGTTGGCCCCTTGATGAGCGAGATGTTCTTGATTCAATCAGGAAACGTAGAGCTCCTCATTCAAGATGACCAAGCGCACTCAGCATCACGGAATAGTTCAGTTAAATTCGCACCCACGCATGAGCGTTCGCTAATGGAGCATTTGGCCGCCAAATTCGACCGCAGTGGTGGCTTGAGCCATGCGTTCATTCCAACACACGCTACAAATGTGGATCGCCAAGCACCGACTCGAAAGAAAATGGAGTTGATTCCATGGGCAGTTTTAAGCTCTGGTAATGTGTTTGCGGCTGAAAACTTGCTCGGCCGAGCTCGTTTTGTTGCCAAAATGAGTGCTCGTTCAGTGACCACGACTCAAGTCGCAATCTTAACGAGAGACGCCTTCTCGAATCTCTCGGAGCGGTTCCCAACAGTTTGCAGCGAGATCTACGAGCGTATTGAAGACAAGAAGTCGGATGACGCCTCGATCGTCAAGACCATCAAGAGGAATCTCAGTGTGAACCACAAAGTCCGAGAGTTGTTGGGCGTTTCCCGTACTTTATACACGAAAACCCAACTTCATATCACCAATGTTATTGCGCCAGAAAGTGCCTTTTGCACTTGGTGGCGTGCGTTGCATGGCATGATCATGATCTTCAACTTCTACACAATTACCTTCCGAATCGCATTTATGCCGAATCCATCGCCTCGCACACACCGGGCGATGATGGTTGCTGATTACCTGTGCGATGCTGTGTTGTACGCGGACATTTACCTGAAGTGGAATCGCTTTGGATATATGGAGCATGGAATCATGATCGACGATCTCGCTGCTATTCGGAAGCGGTATTGGAACGGATGGATGCGAGTCGACTGTCTAAGTCTACTGCCTCTGTACTTTCAAGGCGATTACTACTACATGGCACTTGAAAGACTACCTCGGTTGCTCAAGAGCCCACAGTTGTTGGGCTTTGTCGAAGAAATAGAAGAGTACATCCGCGGACGAATTTCCAAGGGCCGAGGAAGCCAAATGATGCTGAGTATATTCGATTTGGCCAAATTTCTCGTCCTCTTTCTCTCGGTAGGCCACCACATTGGGAGCTTGTACTTCATAATCGGTAGGCAGTTGATCGAAGATGGACTGGTCCGCAGTAGCTGGATAACTGTGGATGTCGTACTGCGCCAATACCCTGGAGATTACATGGTTCAGTACATCCGCTCTTTGTATTGGTGTTTGGAAACAGTACGTTCATACAGGGTTGACAGGTATGCTCTCAGCTAACGAACGCATGGGGTTTTGTTTACTAGTTCACCGTGGTCTGCTTCGGAGACGTCATTGCTCAGAACGCACTTGAAACAATATTTGCGAGCGCAACGTGCATAATGGGGTGGATGTGCATTGCGCAAGTCACAGGAAAGATCACGTCTTTAATGGCCGTACTGGACAAGGTAAGGCAAAAATCGGCCAAAAAAGCTCAAAATCGACTTGTTTGACAGTATTTCTTTCCTGATTGCTCTCTAGGACGACCACGAGCACGCAGAACGCGTGGAGGATTTCGAGCAGTATGCTAAGACTACGAATTTGCCCAATTTTCTACGTGAGCGGTGCATTGAGAGTCTGGAGTACAAGACCAAGTGTCTCGTTGAATTAAATGTCCACGAATTGTTTCAAGACCTGCCGACAGGATTGCACAATTTGCTGTATGATGCTCTTTACGGGCCGTACGTTCGTGCGATTCCCGAGCTTACTGAGGTACTCTCAGAGCCACAGCTCCAGGCATTCGCAAATGCACTGGTGCTCGAGGTCTATCTCGCTAAAGACACGATCATAGAAGAAGGTCGGATCGGCACGAAGCTATTCATTATGAAAGAAGGCCGTGCTCACGTTTGGTCATCGAAAGCAAGAATAGCTTTTGCTGCGGTTCACAAGGGCGAATTGCTTGGGGACACGACGTTTTTCCTCAAGGGCTCGAGGCATATGGCGTCAGTACGAGCCCATACGATGTGCCAGGTAATATCACTGCACCGACGAAGCTGGATGCAGCTTTGGCCTGACAAAGTGCGCGTTGGCATTGAAAATCGGCTTGCAGAAACGATGCGCAAGAAATTCAGCTTGGTGGCACAGGGATACGTCAACATCTTGCACAACCTGGAAGCCCGACACGGTCGAAAATTCTCAGCCGCCGACAATACAAGAATCATTGACAACAACTTTAACAAGAAGCCCAAAGCTTCCAAGCACACAGCTTTTCACAACTTTACACGCTCGAAGAAAGACCTTGCGAATTTTGTGCGAGAAAAGTCCAAGCCTTTGTTGATTCAAGTGTCGACCAGGGCGATTCGCAAGTCCGTCTTGTTTGTATCTCAGAATGAACGAAGCAAAAGCCATCGAGAGATTGATTCCGAGTCGAACGATAACTGGAGCCACATGCGCGATCTGCGCAAGCATCTTGGTCTCCCAAGAAGTGCAGACCTATGGTCGTTGACACGCCAAAACATAGTAAAGGAGCTCCTAGTTCAGTACGAAAACAGTCTGCTTGTGTTCACATTTAGTGATGCGCAGATGAAACGTTGTGTCCTATACAGGCTACAACGAAGACGATGGCCACAGTTCGTGGCTCTTGACGCCTGGAATGCTCTCGTTCAGTGGATGCAGTGGACTCGCCGAGGTCCACGAATTGTCGTTGGAGATCAAATACACGCGGTCGTACCACTTTAGTATGGGAGCGATCAGGACAGTGTCCTATGGCGACATCGCCCCACAGAACGCAGTGGAGACACTGGCTGGTATATTCGTGATCGTCCTGTCGTTCGTGCTCTTTGGCATGCTCTCAGGCGGCTTTTTCCACGTCTTCGAGATGGAGCTGGGCCAGCGGGCAGACTACGAGGAGCGCGTGGCGACCGTGGCGCAGTACATGATGTTTCATCAGCTCCAGGCGCAGCTCTGGCGGCAAATGCAGTTGTACTTCGCAGTCCGCTGGCAGGAAAGCAAGGGCATGAACGAGGAGCAGCAACTTCGTGGCATCACGATGTCGGTCAAGCAAGACATCTCGCTTTATGTCAAGCGCGAATTTGTGAGCCAGCTGAAATTGTTCGCTACTTGTGAGGAGGCCTTCATGCGAGCCATGGTCGCCGCCTTCGAGCAGGAGCTCTATGTACGCAACGATGTGATCATATCGGAGGGCGATAAAGGCCGCAGCTTGTACGTCATCGAGACTGGAAGCGTGCTCGTCCGCTGCACCAAGAAAGCTGCTACTCCAGCGGCTGATACAGGCGCCCAAGTCATGGAACTTGTCAAAAGCAAATTCGACTTTTTCGGCGAGAAGTCACTGATTCTTGATGTGCCCCGCAGTGCAACATGCATCGCAATGTGCACGTGCCGGCTGCTGCTGCTCACTGTCGACAAGTACCAGGAGATCCTTGAAGAATTCCCGGAGTACCGCGAGAAAAACACTCGCGAGTGGATCTTTCTTGATACGAAAGAGAACAGTCGTCCGTATCAGCGCCGTCAGGACAGCGTTCAGAAGACAGCTTTCTCATAGAGCTGTAGATGGACCTGGGACCATGTATTTGCTTATTATTGGCCACATCCTTGTGCATCAACACAATAAACCTGAGCGGTATATTTTCATGAGACCAAGAGCTTGTGCTCTTCTGCTTCTGCATTTGTATATATCGTGTGAATTGACCGCATGACGAGTTTGCTGAAGATGCTCGTCTAAAAAAAACTACGTTCAAGAAACGAAACCACCGGCCGGTCAGCATTCAAGCAACGAATTCGAGGCCATGTTCAGGACCTCGTCATGTCTCGTATGAGTGGCGCGCAAAGCGAATGCGAGAACGAACAGGATCATGATACCCAGCTGAACGACCTGGTCACCTCCGTTGGAGAGCTTGACGAAGAAGAGCCGCAGCAGTACAAGCAGGTTGTAGAAAACGCGTCTTTTGGCTTCACGCAAGTCTCCGTGAACAATGGGAATCTGTCTCCGTCGAAGCCGACAGGGAACTTGCTTGCTCTCGTCGCTCGGCGCAGCAGTCTGGGCGCGATTGTTAATATCATCGCTGCACACGAACAGATGACTCAGAATATACAAGACGCCAAGACCAAAGCCGAACGCAAACTGAGGCAGCGGCAACAGCGATTGGCATTCCTTCGAGCAGCTCTCAATGGAGCTGTGCTCATAGAAGCCCTGTACATTCTTATGAGTGTACCGCTGCGCATTGGATTTTTCTACGACCCGTGGGACAACGATTCTCGAAAGCGTGGAAATTAGACGCGGGGGCTTACAATCTTCAGTGTACTGGATGTCGTGGGCGAATGCGTTCGAATAGCGTTGTTTATGTGGGAACGAGAGGCAAATTCCAGTCACGCAGATCCGATGCGTCCATGACAAAAGGTTTGGTTCCTTTGCTCTTGTCACGACGGTCCATGACGTCAGTTCTGCCCACGCCAAAGAAAACGGCGGAAGACGAAGAACTAGCCATTTCCGCGGCTGACGCTGTGCCATTGATGCAGACGTCTGCTCAACATCAGCTTTCAAGTATTGCGACCTTCCTGCTGTTTTTTCCGCTCGAAGTCATCGCATTGCTGTTAAACTACAATTGGTTGCATGTTGCACGAGTGTTCATGTTTTTCGTGGCGTGTCGGAACTTACCGTGGCTTTTCAGTTCAATTCTCAAGCGCAGTCGCAATTTCCGCATCGTGCAGCAGCTCTCGTTCAGCGCGCTCATGCTCCCGTTCTATCTAATGTGGCTCGGTCTGTATCTGTGCCATCTCACTGCCTGTGGCTATATGTTCATCGCGCATTACGAGTGCGGTCTTGACTTTACAGAGTGCAGTGGAAGCCTGACTCCTGGGTGTTGGGTTCTGCGGGATAAATTAGAGCACGGAACGCTCTGGAGGCAATATATCCGTACGATGTACTGGGCATCCAAAACTGTGACAACTCTGGGGCAAGGCGATCTCGTGCCAGCCACTCTATTCGAGACGTAATACTGCATCGTCGTTCAGTACATTAGCGGGCTCTGGGCGACGTCATTTCTGTCGTCTTGCGCCTTTTACTTCAGCTGCCAAGATCGAGATTTGGACGCCAGTGTCAGCACGCAGCTGGAGCGAGCGCTAAAGGTACGCAACATTTACCTTGTTTACTCGTATTTGGACTAACATTGCAACTCTTCAGTTTCTTCGAGCTAGGTCGATCCCAGCAGGATTATCTGACCGAATTCAATCGTATCACCAGTACATTCAGCGGACGCGCAACGGGACTGAAGAGGAAATCGTTCTTGCGCATTTGCCACCCCACTATCGCAGCCAACTATCCTTTCACCTGGTCTCCAAGCTCCTCCGCAAGGTCCGTCCGCTTATCACATTACGATATGTGGCCAGCGATAAAGCCCGCATTTACTCACGCAGTCCATGCGGCCTAGGTTCCATTCTTTGCCAAACAGCCCAAGCCGTTCTTGAAAACGATATTCGGCATGATCGAGAATGACTTCCTGTCTCCTCGTCAAACTGTTTTTGGCGTCAACGACCGAGAAGAGATGATAATGATAGGCAGAGGAGAGATCCGCGTTCTAGATCCAGATGCGCTGCGAATCGTCCGAGTTCTTGGTCCAGGAGAGCATTATGCTGAGCATGCGCTTTTCCAGGATACCCGGTCAAGATATGAGTTGGTAGCTGGTACATCCTGTGAGGTCTATTGTCTGTCTCGCCAAAGCTGTCTGCATGCGTTGGAGATCCACTAACCCAAAATTGCGGGTCACGCTCATTCTTGCACAACAACGACGCAGCGCAATGGTGGCTGGCGTTCTTACAGATCTGCCGGAATTGCTCGGCAGACGCACGTTTTTAAACTCGCTGCAGCAGCGATTTCATGTTCTTGAGCATGCAAACAGAGTTCCATGGTACTTCCCAAACTCGATGTTTCGATGCGATGGCGACGAATGAAGCTGGTGTGCTTGCTTTACCTGGCCATAATCGTCCCATTCGACATCGCGTTCAAGTGGAAATTCGGTTTTCTCAGTCGGCCAATCGACTGGACGCACAGTGTGAGCTACATCATCTCGGTTCTGGTTGAGATATTCTTTTACGTCGACGTGGGTCTCCGTTGCTGCAAGTTTGTACGTGTTGATGAGTCTCTTGTGAGCCAAATGAATAGTAAATCGAAAATGGCCACTCATTCGGATGCGCTCGCAACGATAGTAGCTCACGCTCGGACGAGCAGTGCGACCAACAATGGAGTTAACCATTCCGCCCAATATGGACTGGTCATAGAGCCCGCCGATATTTTTCGGAATTACTTCGACAACGACGATGTTTTAACAGACATGTGCGCTTCGCTTCCCATATCGATCATATGGAATCTGCTTCCCAGATAACATGAACGTTAGACTCATGTTTTGGGTGAGATTCTTCAGGCTGCTTGCATTGGGCCGCATTTTCCAGCTCAAGCACGTGCTCGACAAGCTCATGATCGGCTCGAATTTCTCCCCGGCGAGTCGTTTGCTGACTCAAGCGATCGTATTTTGCGCTCTAAGTGCGAATGCAGTAGCATGCTGTTTTTACATCGCAGCAGACGTCGATAGTTTAGTTGATGGGGTTCCAACAGACTTACTCAACCTGGATTTCCTATCGCCCGAATTGTGTCTCGAAAGTGCGTCGCTGTATGGAAATTGCACTTGGTTTATGATGGATTACAGCCACTTTCGCATCAACTTTCGGTATCTTCGAGCGATGCACTGGAGCATCGTCTTGCTATCAACTATTGGCTATGGCGACATTTTGTCCTATTCAAATGATGACTGCTTTATAGGCTTTTGGTGGATCTTTTTAGGCGCTCTCATTTGCTACTTCACAGCCTGCGCAGTCTCAAGCGTCATCGCGCAAGTCACGGTCCTCGACACGATTCAGAGTGACCGGTTGATGGAGGTTAATTGCGCGTTTGTGCGAGCTAATGTCCCGGAGGCCACTCGCGCGATAATTCGCGCTCATTATTGCACGAAGTGGGGGTTCAATGGGAGTACTGTAGAAGAATCGAACCTAATGAAGCATCTGCCACGCTCTTTGCACCACCAGCTAGCCAGCTCTCTTTATATGAGCGATTTGATGCGCTGCGAAATCTTTGCAAGCAGTAGTGAGGACAAGGAGTTCATGCGAGAGCTCGCTCAACCGTTACGATCTGAGATATTTCTTCCGAATGTCATGCTGTTAGATGTCGGCCATCTGATGAGCGAGATGTTCCTGATTCAATCTGGAAGTGTGGAATTGCTGCTTCTGGATCGTGAAATTCAAGTTTCAGCGCGATCCAGCTCGACAAAAATGATTCTACCACGCCAACCATCACGGCTTCAACGGATACTTAGTGGACTCTTTCGTCAACACAGACACAAACTGCATCAAGGCTTGCCTTCGATCCTAACTGTACAGCACAAGATATCAAGCAAAGCCACTACGTGTCTGATCCCATGGGCTGTGCTTGGAGGTGGTGATGTGTTTGCGACGGAGAGCCTTCTTGACCGAGATTGGTTTGTGGCCAAGGTGAGCGCTCGGTCGGTGACAACAACGCAAGTCGCTATCTTAAACAGAGACGGCTTCCAGAGTCTCATTGACAGATTTCCTGTCATTGGGGAGCAGATTCTAGAATTGATCGAAAGCAGGAAAGACCAAGACACGAGACCGATCAAAACAATCAAGAAAAATCTCCAGCACAAGTACAAAGTGAAGGAGTTCTTAGGAACATCACGCTCACTGTTCAACTCAAAGCAGGTGCAACGACTCAACAGCAAAGTGATCTCTCCCGAAAGCAGTTTCTACGCTTGGTGGCACGCACTTCATGGAGTCATCCTCCTCTACAATTTCTATCAGATCAGCTTTCGCGTGGCCTTTCTTCCGTATCCGTATCCACACAACCAGCGAGTGATACTAGCGGTAGACTACATGTTGGACGTTCTTTTGTAAGCAGATATTTACCTCAAGTGGAATCACTTTGGATTCATAAACCATGGGGCTACGATAATGGGCATACCATCGATTCGACGACGGTATTGGAACGGGTATCTGTGGATAGACTGCATGAGCATGCTTCCGCTGTACTTCCAAGGAGACTTTTTCAATGTGACACTTGAGAGGCTGCCTCGACTGTCAAAAAGCCCACAGCTGCTCGGGTTCACTAAAACGATTGAAGATCACATCCGAGAGCGCATTTCCAAGGGCCGCAGCAGCCAGATGATGCTCAGTGTATTCGATCTGATCAAATATATAGTCTTCTTTTTGTCTGCGGGCCATCAGATCGGGAGCTTGTATTTCGTTTTAGGCCGCGGATTAGTGAACGGAGGCTGGGTCGAGCGCAGTTGGATGACAGTGGATCCCGTGATGAATCAATTTCCCGACAACTACATGGTTCAGTACTTCCGCGCAGTCTATTGGTGTTTGGAAACGGTACGTCAGGTCATTCCTTCGCTCTTTGAAAGTGCGTTTAATATGACTTCGCCATTATATAGTTCACAGTCGTTTGTTTCGGTGACGTCATCCTAAAAATGCACTCGAGACGGTGTTTGCTGGTGCCACGAGCATCATCGGATGGATGTGTATTGCTCAAGTCACAGGCCAGATCAGCTCTTTGATGGCCGTGCTGGATACGGTAATCTCCATCGAGTACGCTCACCTCATCATGGCTCGTTAACTTGCGTATTCACTTGCTCGTAGGACATACACGAGCACAACGAGCGAGTGAACGATTTTGAACGGTTCTCCAAGGTCTCCAAGCTGCCTGGCTTTCTCCGAAACCGCTGTATAGAGAGCCTAAAGTATAAATCCGAGTACCTTCTAGAGCTGAATATGCGCGAAACCTTCCAGGACCTGCCCACCGCTTTGCACAAGCTCCTCTTTGATCAGCTCTATGGACCATACGTGCGAGCGATCCCAGAATTTACCGACATTCTCACAGAACCGCAACTCCATGCAGTTGCGAACGCGCTTAACCTGGAGGTTTACCTTGCGGAAGACACGATCATCGAAGAAGCACGCATTGGCACGAAGCTGTTCATCATGAAAGAAGGGCGTGCAGATATCTGGACGCCACAAGCCCGGGTAACGTTTGCTGCAATCCACGCTGGCGTGCTCTTTGGAGACTTGGCGTTCGTCCTCAAAGGCTCGCGCCACATGGTCACAGTTCGAGCGCATTCAATGTGTCAAGTAGTCTCAATACACCGACGCCAATGGTTGCAGCTGTGGCCGGACAACGTGCGGCTCATTATCGAGACTCGATTGGCAGAGTTGATGCGGCAAAAGCCACGGTTGTAGGCGCCTACATCAATATATTGAGAAATTTGGAGACCAGGCACATAGCACCGCCGACGGTGTTTGCGAGCACCAAGAGCCTCAAGGGGATTGAATCACAGCACGTTGTCAAAATGCCTTCAGACGCGCTCCTTAATGGCCTTGCCTCCAAGCCAACGCTGGCCAAACACGCCAGGCGAGTGATCCGGAGCTCTTTTTCGATCGCGCCTCTGTTATCAACTTTCAAGCGACAGAATACGATACAAAAGAACGACTGGCTCGCCAAACACAAGTCGCGCGACTTGCGCAAGCAGCTCGGGTTGCCGTTAAATCCCGATATATGGGTTGTCTCCCATATGAACGTGTTTGCGACACTACGAGAGCGATTCGAGAAGAACCTGCGGGTTTTCACCTTCAGCGATGAGCTAATCGATCGGGCAAATATGGTCCGAGCAAGCTCATTCTCAGCGAGAAGACGAGGAAGTTCGTCCCGCCGGCTGTCCATTCATAAAGAAAAGCCACGAAATGATGCATCGGATGAAGACGAAGAAGTGAAAAAGCCGCTAAAGCCACTACAGCGCATCTCATTCGTGAATTCTAGCCATCAGCAGGGAACTCTGACAGCAGACGAGCAGCACGCTCGTCGCAATTCTTCCGCTGTTGTGCCGTCTCACGCAGGTGTTGCGGAGACAACTGCGGCAAGCGTAGTGCCCGGAGAAACTCACTCGTACATGAAGCATCTGGAGACGTTGAAGACCCGTTTCAAGCGCATTAAAGCGCAGGTGATCTTTAGATCTTCGCACGAGCTGACCAAGCATGAGATTGTACTCGAGATATGGGTGCAACCGCCCCTTCCTCCTGCCTTTTGGCTCGAGACATCGCCTTTCCGACGCATGTGGAACGTTATCATGCTCCTGATCTGTGTGTATTACATTCTGGCCATTCCTTTCCGTGCAAGTTTCGACAGCGTGTACTTGGAATTGCCTTCATATGCGCCGCTAGTGCACGCATGGTTTGCATGCGAAGACTTCTTGGATGCTCTGTGCGTCATCGACTTCGTGTTGTGCCAAACCTACTTTGTGTTGACACGCAATGGTGAGTTCGTGACCGACCCTAGGCAGCTTCGTCAGCATTACATGCACGAAGGCACGTTCTTCGCAGACCTGCTCTGCATTCTGCCGCTTGAAGTGTTTCTCAAGCGTTCAAAGGATTCTTCCTGGTACCAATACTCACTGTTGCGCCTGAACAAAATGGTGCGAATCGTTCACTTGCACGAACTGGGCGAGCGCGTACAGCGCACGCTGGTCTACGACTGGCAGCTCTCCTCCGTGAGCCCCAGCTTTGTGTATTTCGTGCGCTTTGCATTTGACTTTGCGCTTGAGGCGCATTGGGTCGCTTGTATGTTCTACTTCGTGGCTTACCAAGCGTTCGAAGAGATCGAAGGTCGTGGCTCCTGGCTCTCCAGCATCCGGTATGCTCTCGTTCGCTGGATGCAAAGGCCTGAGTGATATCCACGCCGTGCCGCTCGAGGTCAAGTACGCTCGATCCTATCACTTCAGCATGGGCGCAATCACGACCGTGTCCTACGGCGATATCGCCCCACAGAATGCGGTCGAGACCGTAGCGGGGATCTTCGTCATCGTGCTGTCGTTTATGCTCTTTGGCATGCTCTCCGGCGGTTTTCTGCAAGTTTTCAACATGGAACTGGGTCGACGCGCCGACTACGAAGAGCGTGTAGCCACTGTGGCGCAATACATGATGTTCCACCGCTTCCAGGCGCGACTGTGGCGTCAGATGCAGATCTATTTTGCCGTGCACTGGCAGGAGAGCAAGGGCATGAACGAGGAGCAGCAGCTGCGCGGCGTCACGACGTCTGTCAAACAGGATGTCGCGCTCTACGTCAAAAGGGAGTTCGTCAGTCAGCTGAAATTGTTCGCGACCTGCGAAGAAGCCTTCGTGCGTGCTGTAGTGGCCGCCTTTGAACAGGAGCTGTTCGTCCGCAACGACGTCATCATCTGTGAAGGCGATTCTGGTCGCAGTCTGTACGTGATTGAGAGCGGGAGTGCACTGCTGCGGATCACCAGGAAGGTGAGTACCAAATCAACTGAAGATGCTTCGCCTGGCAAGCAGGAGGAGCCGGTAATCGAACTCGTCTAGGGAAGATTCGACTTTTTCGGTGAGAAATCGCTGATTCTGAACGTGCCACGCAGCGCCACGTGCATCGCCATGTGCACCTGTCGACTGCTTCTGCTCACAGTGCAAAGGTATCACGAGATTCTCGAAGATTTTCCTGAGTACCGCGAGAAGAACACGCGCGACTGGATCTTCGCCAACTCGATGATCAACAACAGCAAGTACATGAGGCGCATGCAAGGCCGCAAGATCGCGTCCAAGGCCAAACCGAACTCTTGAGCATAAATATATTGGGCCAAGCTGCTAAAGAAATCATATTATCTTGGATCCATTAACCCCTAAATAGGCCACACTATGCGAAAAATTGCCGCATCAAAATGGCTCGAGAGCTTCCCTCTCAATCTCTTTGGTTTGTCTATCATACATCATTCGATTGATTCTCCGGGATTTCACGGTTCCCTTCGAGGACTGGGATAGCCAACATGAGGTGCTCTTCCTCTGCTTTCAACTCCATTGACGACTGGATCCGTCTCAAATTGAGCTTCATAATCTCGCGAAATGTCCACCTTGACTGGCACAACCATCGTGGAGCCACGTGACTCTCCCGGTCGTGTTTTTCACAGCGCATAATTCCTCGCGACGGGATCTGCCTCCACCGGCCTGCTTATCCATAATTGCAGGGCGTCAGAAGAACACGACGGCTGCTGTGATATCGTCCACGACGTCTTCTTCGGCGTTCCAGCGCTCATAGGCCTCGGTCACAAGCGCATTGCATGTCTCTTGAGCATTCATCTTCCGCGATATAATACACTCCGAGACGAAACCGATGCACTCATCGGATGTCATGAACTCCCAGACACCGTCGCTGGCGAGCACAGCAAATGATGGATTGTTTTTTCGGCCAAAGCCAACGCGGTCTACGATGATGACGTCTGGATCCGAGGTCACGCCGACTGTCTTCGCGACGCCATCGCCAAAGGACCGCGACATGGCTAGCCCTGGCATGTCAACATCCTGCAGCCAGACACGGAAAGATCCCCACTCAAAGACGCGTCCGTTGTTGGCTTCGATGCGCTGCCGCTCATCCGGTGCATCTGGTTTGTGATCTCGTGTCTCGCAATGCAAGATATACTGGTTCTCGATTTCGTTGAATTGCGCGATCACGGCTCGGGAATCACCGATATTGGCTAGAAACACATCCCGATCGCACACGAGCATGGCTACGGCCGTGGTGCCGCTCACACTGATGTCCATGCCGCTGGCTGTGAGCTTCTCGGTGACGTTGCGGGCCGCTCGAGCAAAGGTTTCAGATATGATGTCGCAGGAGACTACACTGGCTGCTTTCTTGGAAGAGGAATTGACTGCCGAATTTCCTGCCGCTGCTGCTGCGCGGGCCTGAAGAACCTCCCTGTAGGCTTCTCCCAGGCATTCATGGTATTGTTCCCGCACGAAATGGCTCACGTGGGCGCCTTCGGGGCCGTGACCGTCAAAGACCGAGAAAAGCGTCACGTTGGTGTCCTCTGCCAGGCCGTCGCAGACACAGAGACTGTCTTGGTTCTCCTTCCGCCGTCGCAACGGATCGTTCCCTGCTCGAGAGCGAATGCCCCAGTGCAGCTTACTGTTTCTAGACTAGAGAGATGATCATGATTAGCATCCAGAGCTGCAGATTCTGCTCGTACGATCATACCTTGTATCCGCCGTCGCGTACGCCTGTAAACTCTGGCAGGTCCACTCGCTCCGCATCCAGCGCCACGCCTGGGATGCCGCCTCCGTACACGATCGCATCGTTGTTGCTACCGTCGTCCTCCTCGCTGTGCTTGGCGAGCGTCTTGGGCTTGCTCAGAGAGCGATGGTGCCGTAAGAGGATGCCGGTGGACGCGTGCGGCGCAGCGCTGGGCTCGAAGGACGCCAGCAGCGTCGCCTTGGTGCGCGATAGCCGCCGGGTCTGTCCTCCTTCGGGCTGCTCTTCGTCCAATTCGTCTACCAAGACAGAGAGAGAATGAGGCCATTGCTCCTCAACCACAAAGGCTACAAGCGTCGCGAGAGCGGCAGGAGACGCACCGTGCTCGCATATTTTGGTGAAGACACAGCCCATGGCGCCGGCTGCGCAGCCTTTGGCGTGACACGCGGGCGAAAGAGCGGCAATGGTGGCTGCTGGATTTAGAGCGGCGCTAATGGAAGCGACCCGAAACGCCTTCTGCGCCTGGAAATAAACCCCAGGGTAAAGAATGCGGCGAGGGGCCAGTATTCAGGAGGACCACTGAGCAACTCAGAACAGGGACAGAGACGAGCCAGGTTGCATTTTGGTTTGTGTATGCAGGTTGGACAAGTACTGTACTGTACGTACTCCAGAGCAGTATGATCCACAAGCGTCAGTGATGGTGGTGGGTTTTAGAAAAAGCTGCTATGAGTGGGAGTGGGGAAGTGATCTGCGAGGTATCTTTGATCCAGCGTTCCGCCGCCGGCGGTGGCTCTTCCGGTTCCAGAACCGAGAGATGAGATGAATGCGTAAATTACAGTTACAGCCCAAGCCTTGATGGATACAGTTCTCAAGGTTGACCTACAAAAATACAGTAAAATTTGTTTGGAATTTGTATGAAAGGGCGAATAAAATGAACACATAAGGCTTATCTATCTGTACGCGAAAATTTCCAGTAATGCTCTCGCTTCGTGCCTCACACATGGTGATTCCACCAGCCGAGCACATGGCAGTGAGTTCCATCAGCCAGCATGGATCTGTTTATGCAGAAAGGGCTGTTGCTCTTATAGCGAGGAGCGTCAACACCGATCTATAGGGTTGAGGCGACAATATCTAAAGCAAATAATGTGGACTACACTACTACTGTTTTCAATGTGCACCACGCCAACTGCACTTTTCAGCTTGAACGGACGCGCAGCCGTTAGCATCCGCATCCGCAGGAAGGCTGCAGGGCCATGCAGGACGCCAGTCTCGCGTCTGCAGACCGAACGCAGGATCTGACGCTGCTGGAGGATGAAGCCATGCCTGGATCTCTTAATGCCTCGCACTGCTCCGGCCTGAGTCTCGACGATTTGTCCCATGAAGACACCAAGAGAGACGACGACGATGATGGCGCCTTGTTGCATGCGGGCGAAGCGACCAAGCGCATGGAGGCCAAGCTGCAGACGAACCTCAAGCAGCAGCGGGAGCACTACGCCAGGCAGCGTAAGATCTTCGAAGGACTGCGAGCTGCTCCACGCGACGCCGCCCCGACGTCGCGAGTTGAGTCATCTCCTGACAGCACCACCAGCAACATGCCGCAAGAGACGACGACGCAGCAGCACCGCAGAGACAAGAGATCGCACAAATTTGAGCTTCAGTTGCTCACAGGCAATGCAGCGCTCTCGCAGCAGCACGTGTCAGCGCGGCGATCGGATTCAACGGAAGGAAACACAGGACTCGGGCATCACGAGCTCGCGCGGATCAAGGAGAAAGCCATGCGAGACTACCAGCGACGTCTTGCCAAGATCCATCACACTCGCACCACGCGTGCGACTGCTGCATCGCCCTCCTCTCCATCGTCTTCGCCCGGAGCTGCGTTCGTGGACGAGCTGCAACAGCAGGAGGCGTCCAATGAGGCCCTGCGCAAGCAGTTAGAGCTGCTGCGGAGGCTCCAGGTGGAAAACAACCGCTTCCGACAGGAAAATCGTACAGTGCGAGAGCAAAACGATGTACTGGAGCAGCAGAATGCCGCTCATACGCGCGAGATCCGCCATTTGCGCACTGAAGTGAGCACCATAACCACCAAGCTCCAGCATGCGCAAGCGAACGCGACTCAGGCAGGACACGATCTTGCTCAAGCCGAGCGCCGCATCAACACGCTCGAGAGCGAGAAGGAAAGCATGCAGAGCGCGTTGGATGAACAACTGACCGCGATGGGCACCATGGAAAACGAAATCAAACGTCTCAAGCGCCATGCCAAGCAATCGCGTGTCCAAGTGACACAGCTAGCAGATGACAATGCGCTGCTTAAGGCACGGATCGCATCACTGGAGACTGAGCAGGCAGCGATACAGAGCGAGGATAAAGAGAACCGGGCTCTCAATGACCGAATGGACAAAGAGAACCGAGACCTCATGGACCGCGTGGCTGAACTTGAGGAAGAATGCAACGCCTTGGAGGCCGAATTGGCAGCTACTGGAGACCGAGTGGCGAATGTGAAGAGCTCCTACGCGAGCGAACGAGAGAAGCGCAAGCAAATTGACGCTCAGCGTAAGGAGCTTCAGGAACAAGTCGAGGTATTGACTACACAAACCGAACGACTGCAGCTCGAGATGAACGCGCAACAGAGTCAACTGGAGTCCGATCTAGAAGCCCAAGCGACCAAGTTTCAGAAAGCCATTCGACATTTGGAAGAACGGCTGCATGAAGCCAAGAGCCTGAGCGCACAGCAGCTGAAACGACAGAAGCGTGATCATGAGCTTCAAGAGGACAGAATCGCCGAACTTCTGGAGCGGCAGAAGCAGGATGCTGTGACGATCCAGCATCTTCGCGCATCGTGTACGCGCTCGGATCAACAGACTGCAGAGCTCCAAACCAGCTTGACAGATGCACAACGTGAGTTCAGCAAGGCCATGCAGGTTGCACGCAAGGATACAGAAATGCTTCGGGCTTATCTTGGTCGGTGTAGCAATAGCCAAGCTGGCAGTGAAGAACCGTTGGAGCCAAGTCTTCGAAGCGACGACTGGGATAGCGTTGCACCCGAATGGCAGATTTTGCAGGGCGCAATGGGTGCGTTGCGTACCGATTTGCTCGGATTCGTGCATATTTGGCAAAAGACACGACACGGCGCGCGACAGCAGACGCATCATCTAGCGGTAGCACAGCGCAAAATTGAGGAACTCGAGCAGATGCGATCTGAAGGCTCTAAACGGATAAGCGCACTGCAAAGCCAATGCTCGTTGCTCGAGGAAGCGCGAGAGATACTCGAGAAGGAAAAGCGCGAGCTCATTAAATGGAACGAGGAGACGTGCGCGAATAAAGAATCGCTGGAGCTTGAAATCACGAAGTGCGACCGCTTCCTTCACACACTGCGGAAGAAGCTCATCACTCGCCGCCAAGCACACTCTCACAAACAAAAGGGCCCCACCTCTTCAGAAGGAGATTCTCGTTATGAGCGAGAAGCGACGGAGGCTGCAAGCGCAGTGAGTGGGGCTAATGGGAAGCCACTAGCCAATCCGTTTGTATCCCGATTGTTTGGCGCTGTCGAAAATGAGATCGACACACTTTTTGTTGCTCATGAAGAACTGACAGCTGATCTTGAACAGCGCAAGTCCGTTAACGACGAGCAACAGCACCAGTTGGAACGCTTGAATGACGAGCTTGCTAGTCAAAGCGAAGAATTTCATCGCACGATAAGTGAGATGGAGATGCTTCACGCCACCAATGTGAAAGAGCAAAAGAGGCACTTGGAAAAGCAACTCCATGCTTTGGAAAGCGAGCGATCGCGGCTAGCAGACAAACTTGAGGCGGAGTGTCGGCAGGGTGAGACTCTAACGAAGTTGAAGGATGAGCTTCAAACCGAAGTAGATGCCTTTGAGCAGGATATGCCCGTGCTGGCTACCATGCTGCATCTGTTTTCGATGGTTGTGCAGCCGATGATCTTGCAAGTGAGCGATCTACTTCTCCAGAAGCGCTTTCTCGCGCGTGAAAACGCAGAATATGCGCACACGCAGCAGCAAATGGAATCCATTGGCCAGGTCCTGCGGGAGTTGGTTCCCACAGCTCCCATAAATCACGAGAACACAGCTAAGCGAATGCGTCGTGCTCGTTTACGACGTGTGATAATCGCAGTTTTCGCACTCAATCGTCTCCGAAAGTGCTCTGGCAGTGGGTCTGGTTCAATCGAAGTCGAGGGAATGAGCGAGGAAGCGATCAGCCTATTCGGCGTCTGCACGTCGCTCAAAGTACCGAGAAAGAAGCGAAACCACACGGCCTTGACACATCAGTACCAGGCCACTCCCGCTACGGTGATCAAGGTTCTACCAGTGCGAGAGACGATCGCAAAAGTCAATCTGCGTGCAGCACTCGATCGCTTAAGAAGCCTCGAGGTCACACAGAAGATAGGAACGATTGTGGATGCGGACAAGCGTTCAGTGGGTCGCGCAAGCTCGTCATTGATGGGCAGTCTTCTCCTGCAAGTTCTGGTTGCGATCGATCCGGACGCGAAAGAAGCCCTGGTGGAGAATACAAACGGCATCTTTCACTGTGAGGCGCTATTGGAGCGGCGACGGTATCAACCAAGCAAACAACACCGAAATGATACGACCGAGCTTGTAAATCACTATGGCTCTGGCCACGAAGACGAGCTGGGCACTGTCGACTTTATTCGCAAGCGCATTCTGGCGCTCGGAAAACGCGTCGAAGACTTGCATTACCAGCGGAACGCACTCCAGAAGGAGAACTACGACTTCCAATTCCAGTTGGAGCAGCAGGCGAACGAGCTGAAATCCACGGCTTTGTTGCAGGAAAATGTGGACAGGCTGCAGGAGGAGCTTGAGGCGCTTCACAAACAGCGAGTCGAGGATCATGGCGATGCGGCTGAAGCGTTGCAGGCCAAGGAACTGGAAGTCCACGCAAAGGAGCAAGAAATGGCTCGCGTGGAGGCCAGTATCGAGGACCTGGAAGAGCAGATGCACGAACTCCAGGCTCGGGTCCAAGCCGAGGAAAGCGAGAAAGCGAGCTTGCGAAGTGAGCTGATGACCTTGCAGCAGAGATCACTGGATGGCGAAGAGCGGGTTCATCAGGCGCAAGCAGCCATTAAGAAGCAGGATGACGAACTGCGGCATCTGCGGCAGGCTGCAACTAAGGCGCACGAGCTGTATCAAAAGGTGCATCGGCAGCTGGAGCAGGAGGTCGCCCAGAAAGCCAATCTCGTGGCCCAGATCGAGCACTTGGCACGGCAGAAACAGCACTTAGAGACCGAAATCCACGCTGAGAAGATGAAGGATCTGGACTCCAGCTTCTCCATCGATGATGCCGACAGCGACAGTTCCAGTTCCGTGGCGATTGAGCCGGATCGACAAAGGCAGCAGCCGAGCAGAATTCCTCACAGAAATGTCAGTACAGTTGGAAGCCAGAAGCCACGGCTCGAGGTCTCTAGTCGAAGAGACTGCGACGCAAAGCCCAAAAGCTACGAACGCCGAAGAAATGACCGGTCTCTGGTGCACCAAGCAGCGTCAGTTCGGCCCAGCAGTCCAGTCCACAGAAGCAGCGTGGCTTCAAGTGACGACGAGCACGACGACGCAGCCGATTCCGATGGCCATCTTGATCGCCACTTTTACAGACAGGTCTCTCCCGTGGCTCCATTGATGGCGTCTTCGTCAGTTCCGCCAACACGGAAGCACCGCCACCACGTGGGCTTTGCGCTCTCGGTGCCCAGTGACGGCGATGCCGAATCCCACGCGTCCCCTCCACGCCACTCCTCGAAGAGCATTAGCCAGAGCCAGTCGTCCTTTGCCAGCGAATGGCGACGCATGGCGCTCGCCAGCGCGTTCACAGAGGAAGATGCACAAGACGACAAGCCTTTATTGTCATGGCAGAAGTCTTCAGCCCAGGAGGAGGATCCGGTGGCGCAGCAGGTCGCGAGAGAAGTGGCTATCGCCACGAACCAGCGGCGCATCGACATCGACAAGGTGAACTCGGCCGTGCACGACTACATGGACCGCATCGACGAGAAGCTCCAGCACATGTACGGCATCCCGCCATCCTCGGCCGCCGGCGTCGTAATGCGGTCATAAGCGCATTTATTGGCTGATAATGCGTTTAATGTACATTTTGGACCAATGAGCGTTGACCAAGTGTTTGTACGCCCCCTCCTGCGGCTCAGAGTCGAATTTGGATCGATAATGCGGCGCAGCGTGGGACGCCGAGTGGCGCTCTCGGCGCTGCTGCTGGTGGCGCTGCTGGCCTCGCTGCAGCTCACGCAGGCCGTGGACAGAAGCAAGTTCCGCACGTGCGCGCAGACCCAGTTCTGCAACAAGTACCGCACGCAGCGGCCGGCCACGACGTACCAGGTCGTGCCCGCGCGCGTGGCGCAGGAGACGGATCGCGTGCTCTTTGAGCTGGCGGCCAAGGGTGACGCCACGCAGACGTCGGTGCTGCAGGGCAGCTTGAGCTTCGTGATCGGAGAGGCTACGGCCACGCACCCGGCCGTGCGCGTGCGCGTGGTGGAGAAGTTCGACGACCCGAACGATCCGCGTACGCGATGGGAGAACAAGGACGTGCTGCAGGCGCCGGTGCATGAAGCGCGAGCGCTCAAGGAGATCTCGGTGGCTGAGAGCGGGCTGCCGCTGGCCGACGGCAGCGTGAAGCTGTTCACGACTGCGGCCAAGACCGAGAAGGAGGTGATCGTGGCACTGCGCCTCTCGCCCTTCGGCGTGGATCTGTACCTGGACAAGCAGAAGACCATCACGACCAACGCGGACGAGCAGTTCCACTACGAGATCCGCCAGAACCGCGGCGACGCGAACGCTGCCTCAACCGCTGCTGCCGTGGAGGACGCCAACGCCGACGTGCACGAGGGCAAGACCATCGTTGACTACGGCGAAGACGGTCTGGCCATCTACTCGGACGGCTCGGTGCAGAAGAAGGCGGAGCCTGCAGCGGCCGCAGTGGTGGCGCCCACATCTAACGAAGGCTGGGAGGAATCCTTTGGCGGCCACACGGACAAGAAGAAGTTCGGTCCGAGCTCCATCGGCCTCGACATCGTCTTCCCTGGTGCTGTCAACGCCGAGCGTGGCCTGTACGGCATCCCGGAGCACGCCAGTGACTTCCTGCTCAAGAACACCATCGAGACGACGGAGGACGACGACGGCAGCGCCAAGACCAACACGCTGGGCGACCCGTACCGCCTGTACAACCTGGATGTCTTCGAGTTTGAACTGGACGAGCGCATGGCGCTCTACGGCTCGATCCCATTGCTGGTGGCGCCCAATGCAGACAACACGGTCGGCGTCTTCTGGCACAACCCGAGTGAGACCTTTGTGGACATTGAGACCGTGGACGGCACCAAGAAGAGTCACTGGATGAGCGAGTCCGGCGTGCTGGATCTGTTTTTGCTGGTCGGCCCCACGACGGCGGACTTCTTCAACCAGTACACGTCGCTCACGGGCCGAGCGCAGATGCCGCCGGCCTTTGCCATCGGCTACCACCAGTGCCGCTGGAACTACAACAACGAAGCCGATGTGGATCGTGTCAACGCCGGCTTTGACGAGCATCTGATCCCGTACGACGTGATCTGGCTCGACATTGAGCACACGCAGGGCAAGCGCTACTTCACGTGGGACTCGTATGCGTTCCCGCACCCGCTCGAGATGCAGGAGCGCGTGGCTCGCGTCGGTCGCAAGATGGTCACGATCGTAGATCCGCATATCAGTCGCGTCGTCAAGAGCGGAGACAGCTACTACGTGCACGAGGAAGCCACGGCACTGGGCTTGTACATTAAGGACGAGCAGGGCCAGGACTTCCATGGCTGGTGCTGGCCAGGTGACTCGTCCTACGTGGACTTCACGTCGCCCAAGGCGCGTCTCTGGTGGAGCTCGCTCTTCCGCTATGAGAAGTACCAGCACAGCTCCAAGCACCTGTTCACGTGGAACGACATGAACGAGCCCTCGGTGTTCAACGGCCCCGAAGTCTCCATGCGCAAGACCACGTTCAACCTCGAGGGCCAGGAGCACCGCGAGTGGCACAACATCTACGGCATGTACCTGCAGCAGGCCACAATGGAAGGCCAGTTGGTGCGTCAGCTGCCTTCTGTGCCGGAATCGCTGCCTGTGCAGAGAACGAGTGAGATGCACCGTCCGTTTGTGCTCTCGCGTGCCTTCTTCGCTGGCTCACAGCGCTTCGGAGCTGTCTGGACGGGCGACAACACGGCCGAGTGGGGCCAGCTCAAGTACGCCACCAAGATGCTGCTGTCCATGTCTGTGGCTGGTCTGACCTTCGTGGGCGCTGATATCGGTGGCTTCTTCAAGGACCCGACCCCCGAGTTGCTTACGCGTTGGTATCAGGCTGCGGCCTTCCAGCCGTTCTTCCGTGGCCACGCGCACCACGACTCGAAGCGTCGTGAGCCCTGGGTCATGGGTGAGCCGCACACTAGCCGCATCCGTGAAGCCATTCGCACGCGCTACGCGCTTATGCCGTACGTGTACACACTCTTCCACGAGTGCGCGACGCTGGGTCTGCCTGTCATGCGTCCGCTCTGGATGCACTTCGCTGGCGATGCCAGAAGC
The DNA here is from genome assembly GCA_023337935.1 of Elongisporangium anandrum. Taxonomy (NCBI): domain Eukaryota; phylum Oomycota; class Peronosporomycetes; order Pythiales; family Pythiaceae; genus Elongisporangium; species Elongisporangium anandrum. The sequence continues at coordinate 25,877 of JAADXR010000355.1, forward strand.
TTTGTCGAGGAAGACGAGTTCCTCTTAGGCCAGGACCTGCTCATCAAGCCCATTGTGGAAGAAGGACTGACCGAGACGGACGTGTTCCTGCCTTCGCAGAGCACGGTCTGGTACAGCATCAACGACAACTACAAGCGCTATGATGGCGGTAAGGTGCACGCCTCGGTGCCTGCGCCTATTGAGTCCACTCCGGTCTTCCAGCGTGGTGGCAGTATTCTTCCTCGCAAGAACCGCGTGCGTCGCAGCTCGGCGCTCATGCTCAACGACCCCGTGACGCTGGTTGTCGCGCTTGACAACAAGTTCGAGGCCACGGGCAAGCTGTACCTTGATGACGAGCAGACTTTCGCCCACGAGGTCGACGGCGCGTTCGCACAGGCCGTTCTCAGCGTCACGCCCAAGTCTATGAAGTCGTCGCTGTCTGTGCAGAAGTTCGTGTCGCTCGCGTGGATCGAGCGCATTGAGATCTACGGTTTCCAGAGCGCCGCCAACGTGCCCAAGACCATGCGTCTGCGCGACGGTCAGACGCTGGAGTTCAGCTACGATGCGGCTCTGGACCGTGTGGTCGTGCGCAAGCCCGGAATGCTGGTGACGGCGGAATGGGAGATCCTCTTCGAGTAAATGCACGAATCTGCAGGAGATGAATGACTCAGAACCCGAAATGGAGAGGCCACGAAGGCGTTGTGGCAAATATAACGAGTAGATTGTGGCTTCTTGTATCGCTTTGCCTTTCAGAAACGGATCCATGCAATTGCGATCTTCACCAATCATGCCGTCAACATGACATGCGTGTCAACTAAAGTCGAGAGTCCAGTAATAAAGTGGCATATCATGTTGACACCCCATTGGATTCTCAGTAATTTACAAATACATGACGCGCATCAACCTCTACCGTATCACATACCTTCGTCAATTTAACCAATCAAATACCCATGAATCAGATTTGGCCTGTTTTCATTGGTTGATAATTGAGCGGGAAATATCAGCGGGAAGGAAAGATATCTCGAACCCTCTCCCTCCCATCGCTCGGCATTTCAGTTTTCTCACTGGAGGTAGCATGAAGGTGATCGCACTCGTGGCCACGACGGCCGCACTGGCGCTGGGCCAGACCGAGGCCGAGACGCAGGGCATGCACCTGCGCATCCACGTGCGCAGCCCGCAGAAGGTGGCGCAGTGGGGCCAGTGCAAGTGGGCCGACCACTCGGCGCCGTGCGACGACGGTCTGCTCTGCGTCGAGACCCAGCAGGGCTACGGCCAGTGCTTCCTCAAGGCGCCCAAGACCTGGGAGCAGTGCGGCGGCCACTCGACCTCGGGCCCTTGGAGCGTCAACTGCTCGAGCCCAGGCGACAAGTGCGTCTACCTTGGCGACTGGTACAGCCAGTGCCAGAATACGCGCCCGCGCGAGCGCCACCAGAAGGTGAACAAGAAGTCGGCCGAGTTCTCGACCGGATTCGTCGGCGCGCATGCCAAGCTCCACGAGCAGTGCAAGGGCGCCACGGGTTATACACCGTGCGCTAAGGACCTGCAGTGCGTCGCGTTTAGCGACAACTACGGCCGCTGCCACAAGAAGACGGCCGTGCTATGGGAGACATGCGGCGGATCCGGCTGGAAGAACCCATGGAGCGCCGGCTGCGAGGACAGCGTGTGCGTACGCTCGGACGAGTGGTACAGTCAGTGCCGCCCGACCTGGGAAGTCACGACCACGACAACCACGACGACCACCACGGTCTATGGCAAGTCGGCGCGTGCTGCCAGTGACGCCAAGCTCTGGGACCAATGCGGCGGCGCCAACTTCTCCGGCCCGACCACGTGCCCGGCCGACGCGCAGTGCGTGAAGCACAGCAACGACTACAGCCAGTGCAAGCCCAACCAGCTGCCCGTGGGCGAGCTTTGCGGCCAGGGTGACCAGCCTGGCGGCATCGTCTGGAAGCTGGACTCGTGCGCTAGCGGCGCCACGTGCCAGAAGACCTCGTCGACGGAGTTTCGCTGCAAGAAGTAGAGCTGATGGGTCTAATGCTCATGTGGTTTTTAGCCATTCACCTACTATTGTCGGTAATTCAGTTTATGTTCTCACGTAGACTTTATTTATTTCGGTAGGATGTCTAATTTCTATGGCGTCCTGTTTGCCTTGGTCGGAATTACAGCTAGGTGTAGAGGGACCTAATCAACAAAGTATTAATTACAGTCCGTTTTATCGCATTGGGTTCACTTTCAGCCAACATCAAGTGGGTACAGTTGCCTTAAAACCGAGCCAATTCGTCCCAGCAGAAGCGAATGACCTGCGAGCTCACATGTGCTGCTTTACTTTACTCTGTGCATGTAGTATGTAGTCCACATGCTTGCTCTCCTAGTGCTGGAAGCGATCATCTATCGCGCTTTAATGCGCTAGGGCAGCCGTATAGGCCCACTTCCTCGACTCTAATTCTCCCCCATACCACGAATAAGTACAGTGGAGGTGAGTTTTATCCCCTACCCAGTGAATCCGTGTGGGTTAAATCAGCGCATAGACAGAGCGATCTCATGTGGCAGCTGAAGGCAGGCAGGTCACTTGGCTTTTGTATGGAAGTTTATGCCAGCCAGCCGCCAAACGTGGAATAGCAATTGGCTTCGAAAAAATCAGGCGACTGTCCAGTGCCCATGGGTTAATCCTCCGCCGCCGGAAGTCCGGCCTAAGATCTCTCACTTCCAAATCTCCATCCTCCGGAACAAGCCTCTTCCCAATCTCACCATGAAGGTCTTCGCCACGGTCGCTCTCTCCGCCGTCGTGCTCAACAGCGTTGTTGAAGCCACCGCCGAAAGCAGTGTGCACCTCCGCGTGCACGGCCTGAACGAGAAGGTCGCCCGCTGGGGTCAGTGCAAGTGGATTGACCACACGGCTCCGTGCGACGCTGGTCTCCAGTGCGCCATCCAGAACGACTACTACGGCCAGTGCGTGCAGACTGCCGTCGGTCAGTGGGAACAGTGCGGCGGCAAGGGCTGGACTGGTAGCTGCACCAACCCCAGCAACAAGTGTGTCAAGGACAATGACTACTACAGCCAGTGCCGTCCGTCCAAGCACCACCACCACCACAAGCAGGCCGAGGTCGAGATCCAGAAGGTCGCTCGCTGGGGCCAGTGCAAGTGGATCGACCACACGGCCCCCTGCGATGCCGGCCTCCAGTGCGCTATCTCGAACGACTACTACGGTCAGTGCATCCAGAGTGCTGTTGGTGAGTGGGAACAGTGCGGCGGCAAGGGCTGGAACGGAAGCTGCACCAAGCCTGGCAACAAGTGCGTCAAGTCGAACGACTACTACAGCCAGTGCCGTCCGTCCAAGCACCACCACCACCACAAGCAGGCCGAGGCTGCTGCTGAAAAGGTTGGTCGCTGGGGCCAATGCAAGTGGAACGACCGCACCGCCCCCTGCGATGCCGGCCTCCAGTGCGCAATCTCGAACGACTACTATGGCCAGTGCGTTCAGACCGCTGTTGGTGAATGGGAACAGTGCGGCGGCAAGGGCTGGAACGGAAGCTGCACCAAGCCTGGCAACAAGTGCGTCAAGACGAACGACTACTACAGCCAGTGCCGTCCCAACTAAGCCACTTGACGTCATTTTCACCCAGCCCACCTGCATTCGATAGCGTGTTTTCAAATCTGCATACAGTAGCAATCCAGGATATTTGTAAATGGCAAATGCAATCATCCTACTGTCGTATCTTTCTGTCCTAGGTTCAGTACGGTTTCGAGTCTTCTCTATACATTTTGTCTAACTTATACGACTGTATCCTATTTTAGCAGTTTGAATAGTGAGCACTTGCGAATGAAACGAATCGTGCTCCATGGCAACATGCATAGAGAGAATGCTGAGGTGATCCATGTTTTACCATTTCCAATCTGAACCGTCGCGCCAATGAAATTCTGCTCTTTTTTGTCTGTACCCCACGTTGTGTACTCGGCCAACGTGGCATACAGAAGGGAGGGTAATCACTGAGGGCTCCCACTCACATCCTGCGCATTCACGCACCCACTATGGCCAGCAAGGGAAATTGACCGCTTGAGAGGGGCCTAGAAGCGCAGTCAAGGGCTGGCTTACAAGTCCACATACATACATATCCTACGTCCAGAAGCACAAGTGGCTCTCCAAGTCAGTGACCGCTCAAAAATCCACCCGTTGCCGCTGATAGGCGACTTCCGAGAGATCCTTGGACACGAGCAGGCGCAATGAACAGTACTGTACGACATTGGCTGCGACACGGGTCTGACGCGAGTATGTAGAAGAACGCCACGCGCACTAAACACGCGTCAAACATGAAAGAAGGATGCGACGAATTGTGGACGGACTCGTACCACCGACAGTAAGCACAGACAAGCTCCACACATCCTCGCCAACAATCTCATGTGAGTTGGCCGCCCAGCTCACAGAAGGAGACGCGATAACCTCAACGGATACTATGCGGCCCGAACTGTAGAAAGAAAGGATCTCGAGAGCGGACCGTACTGCTTATACATCCAGTAAAGGAAGGGCGCAGTAACAAAACCATGTTGGGTGCAACGTTGCCTTCTGTCGCCACGTTGTGGACCAGAACCTCTCCGACTGTGGGTCCCGGGTTGCTGTTTCGCGTCTGATTCGTTGAAAAAGAGCGACACAACTCCACTCTCTGCACCTCTTGAACCCTATTCCAGCGTTGCAAAGTACGCCAGAGCGCCAAAGCGCATTTCTATTATTTTAGTCCCCCGGTTTTGTCTTGCGCTCTCTATGGAGAGACCGTCACGTTGTAATCGCTCAGAACCATTGCGCCATATGGGTTCACCGTCCCTACCATATGGTTTAGTTGCACACGGCCACTCGTCCTCCCTATACCCCTCTCGTCCTCTCCCCCTCCCCCACTTCCTCCCTTCATCCCCTCCACAAGCTCCGCTGGGGGAGTAAGCCTCCCCCCTCTGGACTCATTCCCCAATTTGCTTCGTCCTCCGACAAGTCAGATTAGACTCCGAAAGCCCAATTTGCCGCCTGACGAGTAGAAGAAAGTCTGCAAGATGAAGTTCGTCTACGCCTTCGCTACGCTCGCGGCCGCCTTCATGGCCGCGTCCAACGCCGCCACCACGTCCAGTGACAGCGGCGCCGGTACGGTCGAGGCTGCCGACACGTCTTCCAGCTCGACCACGACCACGACGGCCGGCTCTGCTAACACAGGCTTTATGGCCTCGCTGACCAAGACCATCGAGAACTCTGACAGCTACCACTTCTCGCCCGTGCACTCGGTGCAGGCGCGTGTGCAAAGCGATCGCCCGGCATGGAACTCGGACCTGAACCGCTTCGTGTCCAAGTACTACGACGATTCCACCGAGGCCTACCGCGCTCTCATGGACACGGTCAACACGGCCACGGTAGAAGGCGCGCTCATGTACGTCCAGGCTGAAGGCATTAACTACGTCACGCGCTCAGATGAGGAGCGCTGCACCCGCAAGAACAAGATGCAGTGGGTCGTGTTCTACGAGCTTGCCATCGCGCAGACCAACGAGACGCTTGCTCTGTACCAGGACACCACGGCTACCAACGAGTACGGCCCGATGCTCCCCATGGACTCTGGCCGCTGCACGCCCACGTCCGGTGACGACGTCTTCCCGGAGGCTTGCTACTACTTCAACGGCGACGACGACCAGCCGGACGTTGGTCCGTTCATCGGTGGCGAGTCCAAGGAC
>JAADXR010000356.1:0-31449 GCA_023337935.1 Elongisporangium anandrum
ACCCTAAACCCTAAACCCTAAACCCTAAACCCTAAACCCTAAACCCTAGAAGCGGTTGCGCAGCAACTGCTTCTTGCACCGAAGGAACTGCAGGATGGACGAAGACGCCGACGATGGCGCTTCAGTTGCAGCCTCAGGTCCTTGTTGCTTTATAATCACCTCCACATGAGCGTGAACACGCTCCAGCAGCGTGATCAGGCTGGAGTTGGAGCGTGCGACCATCATGGTCTGCCGCTCATCATGAATTGCATCAAGCGCTAGAGCCTCTGTTGCTGGCGGATCGTCACCTCTGTGGGCGAATCCATTGAGCCTTGATCGCTTGTGGTGTAGAGCCCGCCGCCAACATTGTGCTGAAACCCACACGATATGTTCTTATCGGCGGCTCTGAAGCCGGCGCTGCTGCAGTCGTGGTCGTATCCTCGCTCTTGAGCTTCTGGATCTCGCGCAGCAGCTTCTTCTTGTACGCGCGTGAGGCCGTGGTGCTGGCCTCCACGATCTCCTCCATGCGCACAGACAGCAGCAGAGCACCGTCTATGTCATGTGCAGCCACATCCGACAGGAACAGTTCCAGGGCAGCAATTATTTAAAAACGATTGTTCGTGAAATGATGGAATTGGTAGCTTCCTTTGGTCGCATGGAAATACTTCGTAGTAGTAAAATGGCTCGAAACCCTTACTGTCAACGCAGTCGATCCTATCAGTACCCACCCACCAAGACGTTATTACTACGGTTATTACACCATTTTTAGCGGAAATGATAATGCCTTTGCAGAAAAAGAGCCGAGCTGCCATCAACGAAACGTAAGAAGCAGAACAGCAACAGCAAATCGTATTCAACTACTACTTCATTAGTTGGCTTAAGACGCTACACTTCCATGCACTCGGAAGCGATAGAGGCATGTATATTCTTGATTACCATGATTAGTCGTAATCTCCAACGTGACTCCATCAAGGCCAGAGCGCAGATTCAGATTCTGCACGATGCAACAACACACGGTAAGTGTCACAAAGCATGTTGACCCCGTCATAAAATAAAAACTTACATGTGGCAACACCAGCTTAAAGGTCTGAGATGCAGGTCCACTGCGAGAATATGAGAAGTTTCCCAACGGAAGTGCATTTACAATTTGACGGTCTTGATCAGTTACCAGCCCCTATCATAATTGAAAGAAATGTTAATGATATACAGCTGCAAGACCAAAGCAGAAGCATATCCTTTTTACCAATATACGAAAGTGATGAGGGGCAGAACTGAAATCGGGAGCGGTTCGTTCAGGAATGTGATCAATTGTAACTGAGTCAGGGAAAATAGGCCTCGCAAACTTTACGGAAAGACGGCCGGATGAGCCGTCTAGTCCCCAGCATGAGCCTATCTCCATGGTTTCCTAATCATGCATAGTAGTACAATTAAGCCCGAGCTCAAAGAAATTTTCATTCAGAAGCTGCATTCTTACCGAGAGGGCTGTTTCTGGGCGACCATTATGCCGAGAGAGCCACCATGGAATCTCCCCACACGTAAATAATGCACCAACCTGAAATAATGGAGGTTTGCGGTGCGACTGTGATGTGAATGTTATCTGGCCTTGAGGTGATAGAAGAGCAAAAAAATTGCCCAATAGATGAATTGACGAAGAGTAACCTGACTGAAGAAGATCCCTATATAAAACGGTAGTGAGATTAGACAAAAATGCAGAGTTATGAGAATCAATTCAATCCTACCTTTCAGAATAGACAATCATGGCTCCATTCGCAAGTGCTGCATGATCCACCCGACCGAGCTTGCTAGTCTCGGACTTCATTACCATGTTCTCAATCAGTTTTGCAAGCGCAGGATCTGAGCCGCTGTCGGAATTTTTAACGTCGATACCATCGTTGCGCTGAAATGCCTGATTATACAAATTAGTTTTAGCTTCCCATCGTGACTTCAGCAAAATAGCCCACTTACATTTATCTGTTTTTGCTGCTCCTGAATTATTTTCATAAGTTCCCTTTGCTGTGATGCGGATGCCTGCAAAGCTGCTTCGACTTGGGAATTTTGAATGGCAGAGTTCGACACCTGTAAAAGACATGAATATATGTTAGTTGGTACACATTCATCGGTGTCACAGAGCATTTTTCAAACAAACCAGATCTTGGGTATATTTGGAGACAATTCGTTCAATATGAATCGCAATGGCGCTTTTGCTGTCGGCTAGACTGAATTTCTTCTGGTAATCTTCATGGGCATGGCGAAGAGATTCGTGAAGCACTCTGATCGCCTCAATCTCATGCTGCTGAGCCTCAAGTGTTCTGCGCAAAGTTGACAGTTCTTCATTTATCGTGGAAAGCTTGACATCAAAGATCTCTTTAACAATATATCGCATTGTGCCTTTCTCAAACGACCCAATCAATGGCATTGTGCCATTGATTGTCATCGTGAGTACGTCCACATATCGAATAGCAGTGGTGATGTATTGCGGGACCATAACGGCGATCATAAAACATCCAAGCGGAGCCAACAACCACAATACGTTGGTGGCAAGAAACGAATTTTGGACGGCATAATACTTTACAAAATGCAAGCATCGAATGATACGTGAGAAAAGCAATAGTAGACTGACTCGTTTAATAAGGACGTACCCACAATCGCTGACAATAGCGGCCAAATTGACGACCAAGCCATGTCAATCCTAGTTGGCGCCCGAGACCTAGAAATGAAAAAAAAAAAAAATACCAGGCAAAGGGATTACAACTTCTGAACAAGCCACATGCACTGCACTGCACTGCACTGCAACGTACCAGACGAGCGCCATCGGCTCATGATAAACTCTGTTTTGCTGTTATTCGAGCGCATGTCCTCATCCACATCATCTCCGACCAGACGAGCAGTCTCGCCAAAATGATCCACTTCCTCCACTTCAAGATCATCAAAGTCCTCGTCTTCTTCTCCGTCGTCGTCTTCCGTACCATCTTCATCTTCGTACGATTCATCGTCTTCGTCATCCTCATCAAACCCGTCCTCGTGCGTGTATAGCGTGCGTTGCACAGGAGCCGGAGTTGGGATTCCGCCGCTGTAACCCGCGTTTCTGACGCTATTTCTCGTGGTGGTTCGGCTGCTACCACTGGAAGACGTGACAGAGTACTCTCTGGTCGGCATCTCTTCGTGGGGTAAAAGTGACGCCGGATTGCACCGTCGATTGTGCTGGCTGTTCTCGCAAGAGATCAATGCGTACTTAGCGTGCATGGTAACGATAAAACCTTCTGTAAGGTTTTTCAAGCTTTAGAGAATATTGACCTTTGATTGGCTAAAATCGAGCGAGTGGCCCTCCACGGTTTGTTTCTCGGAATTTTGACCCCACGCAAGTGCGCGGGAAATGGAGAAAGCGAGAGTCCGCCCGATCAAGAAGGACGAGCACGACGTGGCAGACGCCCTCGGAGCCGACGCTGGTGTTGTGGAGGGACTTACGGCAGCCCACGGAGACATCGGCGACAGCGCAATGGCCTCAGATTCCCTGAACGGAGTCCACGTAGGCCACACTGATGCAGCTGTGGCAGCCGCTGCGGCGGCCACGCACACGTTTACGACACTTTTGACCGACCACCGGAAGCGTGAAAGCGACTCAGATATACATGAAGATGAAGAGGTTGATGAAGATGATGACGCAGAAGATGATCCGACTCGCATGCTGCCTATTGCTGAGGATGATTCCACGCTCGTCCAATGCGCGCACATGGAGCAGTGCTTCGAATCTTGGGAGGACTTCCATCGTGCAATGGATGAGTATTGTATTGCTACACATCAACCTATGCGACTACGTACGTCCGACTCAGCGAAGGCAGTCAATTCTCGCGCAGCCAAACGCAACAGCTTGAAAGAGCCCATCGATGAAAGCGTGGGGTTTGTGAAAAAGTTATACCTTTGTACGCACGGTGTGAAAACCAAGCCGCGGGGAAAGGGAAAGCGTCCAAGACAGCATTATCGTTATATGGGCTGTCCAGCTATGATCCGAGCTTGTATTTCGGAGCGCAAGCCTAATGAGGGTAAAGGCAAGGACAAATATGTTGTTCGAGTCGTGGCGCAGGTTTGTATTTGCATCTATTTTCCTATCAAAGGCAGCTATGAAATAAGCGTACCTTATTTGACATATTTGATAGATAAACAAGCACAATCACCGATTGAGTGAGCACCTGTTCAAGTCATATTCTGAGAGTCGCGTGGTGATCGATGATGAGTTGGTTGTGCCTGCGGGTCAAGGCCGAGTGAAAGACGAGTCCATGGGCGTTTCACCTGTAGCCTCGATGGATACGATGACAACACCAGTGACTTCGTCTCTTGAAGATCATGCTTTGAAGACGTCAGGTACGTTCTTATCTGTCTTATGACAACATATTTTTATAGAATGCTCGATGGTGAGCGTTCGCTCATAATTATCACGAACGATAGCCATTTTTCAAAATCAAGCACTTGGAATGTTGGCCGCGTCGAGAATGAAGCTTCGGTACGTTAGCTTCTCCTTGTTACTGCTTTTTGCGGTACGCTGAACATTTTTGGGATATTTGTGACAGTGTTGGCTGGATCGGAGCTGGAATCATGGGCACCAGCATGTGTGGACATATCCTGGTGCGCAAAGTCACATGATGCCCCTCTCATGAATTTGACTAATTCTGTATCGTTGTTTTGACTAGAATAATGGATACGAGGTCACTGTGTACAACCGGACTCCTGCTAAATGCAACCCACTTATCGAAAAAGGCGCTCGAATTGTGGGTTCTCCTGCTGAAGTTGCGCAGTATTCCGGTTCGTTATTGTGGATTTCCATCATTCGCTTACTGAATCGTGAAGGATTATCACCGTGTCCGTCTGCATTGTAGACATTGTGTTCTCGATAGTTGGGTACCCAAGTGATGTTCGCTCAGTAATCCTTGACCCAGAAACTGGAGTGCTGTCGCGAATGAAAGTCGGTGGTATCATTGTGGACATGACCACAAGTGAACCGTCTCTTGCCAAGGATATATATGAAGCCGCAAAAGAACGAGGTGTATCGACGTTGGATGCGCCTGTGTCTGGTGGTGACGTTGGTGCTCGCGACGCAGCACTATCCATCATGGTTGGCGGTGACGTCGATGCCGTGTACGCCACCATGCCATTTTTCAATATGATGGGCAAGAATGTGCGTCACATGGGTGGCGCTGGTGCTGGCCAGCACACGAAGATGGTGAATCAAATTTTGATTTCGACCAATATGATTGGCGTCTGCGAAGGACTCTTGTATGCCAAGAAGAGCGGTCTTGACATGGAAGAGGCGATTCAGGCTGTCAGCGCTGGCGCAGCTGGCTCGTGGTCGATTAGCAACATGGGACCTCGCATTGCAAAGCGCAATTTTGATCCAGGTTTCTTTGTAGAACATTTTTTGAAGGATATGGGCATTGCGCTGAAGGAGGCAGAGCGGTAAGCTATGTCATGCCTGGGTTATCAATCATCTATTAATATTGTTTTGCTTTCGCAGCATGAACCTATCGCTCCCAGGCCTTGCGCTTGCGCACCAGTTGTATGTCGCTGTGAAGGTATGATTGTTTTTTCCTGGTTACGTGTTGTCAAAGTTTTATTTATATTTTGATGTCACTCAAAGGCTCAAGGTCATGGGCGACTCGGTACGCAGGCACTTATGCTGGCGCTTGAACAGCTCAATGGTAAGATATCATACTTCATTAATAGTTGTGGTTGAACTGACAATAAAAATTGGATCAGGCACGTATCCAGACAAGCCCAAGGATGTCGAAGTGGTCTGATCTGAGCATGATGACTTTAGGACGAGTACTGTAGCTAGCCCAAATAGTCGACCTGTTGTGTTTAATACATATATCTGATGAATGTTAAATTCACATTTCCCCTGCTGCAACATAAGGCTCGAGAGAAAGAACAAAGTTCGACCAGCGGCGCGATGGAGATCCCGGAGGAGGAATTGAAGCAGCCCCTCGTGCAGAACGAAGTGACGCCTTCGCCCCCGCAAGCGTCTGGGCAGCTCAAGTCGCCTCCAAAAAGAGATATTCAGTCAAAGGAGCAGCTTCGACCTACGTTTCTCCAGCACGCGACTGCGATGATGCGCAATCCGCCAGAAGGAGGAGAGGACGAGGAGAAGGACAACGGCAGTCATACCGTGAAAAAGCAGCAACTCCCGTACGCAGCTCCAAATGTGCATCCATATGCAGTGCCACAATATCAGCCACAAATTTACGGCGTTGGCAACGGAAGTGGCGGATGGGGCGGCGCTCAAAATCGCTCGTATGACAACGAAAGCATCGCGACGATCGACATTGTGTTCAGCGGAATGTATACGCTCGCAGCCGCTTTTACCATTGTTCAAGGTTTCGGCATGCTCATACACTTCACATACGCATCCAGTAAGTGTACTTGCTAAACTATTTGATGTATCGCGCGAACTGATGATATTGTGTATGTCGTAGTCGCTTTGGGCTTCTACACGATGGGATTTGGTACGCGAATGTTTTGCTTGGCACCGCTTCGAGGCACGCATTTTCACCATGTCGTATGTACTATCATCTGCAGGTGCCCTAGCGATTCTTTACGATCTCAAATCGATCGTCAATGGCGTGAGTGTGGAGGTGTACTTCCCATTTCTGGGCAATTACATTGGCCGATCCATCGCAATCTTTTTTTTCGCTGTGCTTTGCGGCCAAACGTACGAGTATGCTGGCTGGACAAAATTCGTTGTCGTGTACAACCTGCTTGTAGCTACGCTGCAGGGATTTGTGTACTTTACGACCAAGACCATTAATGCTGCGGAGCCACATGAGATGGAGGATCTTCCAGACCTCTGATTTTGTAGCGATCATTCTTTTCGCTGTATTTGGTTTTTATAACAACATACACTTTTCGATTTTACTGTATCATTTCATATATTACAGTTATGTTTCAAAAATGGCGGGAGAGTGACCATATTTTACTTGCGCAAGAGAAAAGCCAACGTTTCTGCCACGCACAAAGGGGGCGGAACGCATTGCCTCATTCTCCGCTGCTATCATGAGCTGCTTTGGGTGCTGCCAAGGTTTCAGCGCGAGGCTGCTGTTCCTCATGGCCTGCGCTATGATCGAGTATGTCTCCCACGCAGTCGTGCTAATGGTCGGTCCGCTCATAGTCGTGCAGTTTTATCCCGAGACGCCGTTCCCACGCATTGGCTTCTACACCGCGATTCTTTCCGGCTCAGGCTACTTGGGCCACGCACTCAGCTGCCGTCTATGGATTAATCTGGCTCGGTCTCTTAAAAGCACCAAGGGTGTGATTTTGTGGGGACTCGCAATTATCGGCTCAGGCTACTTTAGTTTGCTGCTTTGCGAAAGCCTTCTCGCCATGGCGCTCGTGCGCTTCACAACTGGTCTGTTCAGTGGGGTCATTCCTGTGGCGCTCATTGAAATCGATAGTATTTGCGGGTAAGTCAAGTTTGCATTTCTTTGCGTTTGTGCTCCTACTTTCAGGACTCACCACGTAATGTATCACAGTCATCGACAATCCCGAATGGCTGCATCTACTGCGTATTTAGGAACGGGCATAGGTGCGGCTGCAACGTTTACACTGGTGAAACTTCACGACAAATTAGCGCACGTCACGGATTCTGCTTCGTCCGCTATCGACATGTCGCCGTTGTACTTTTATCCGCTATGCTTCGTTTCTCTAATTGCTTGGATTGCTGTTATCGCGGCAATCATGGGCCTCCGACTCAAAAATCGGTCTTCGTACATGCATCTTGCCGGTGATGATGAAACTAATTTCAGTACCCCACGTCGTCGGCATAGCGCTCTGGATAATTCTCCGAAAGGGAACGATTTCTCGCTGGATAAGGTGAAATCAGCGTTCGAAGAAACATTTCGCGGAATGAATCGGTTTTCCAGCAAACACATACTGAATACCCCTCGGCCTCATTTTCGCATGATACGAAGTATCTTGCCGCACTATTTTCATGGATATACCGCTTATGGTCATGTCGTAATATGGGAGTTTTTGGGACAAATCAAGATGGATAAATTGCACTCGTCTGGGTTCACGACACTGGATTTGAGCGATCACTACCAGTACTTTTTGCAATTCGCTGTTGAAAAATTACTCAAGACTTCATCGCAAAAGTTGGTGTACGTGATTGATCTGGAAGGCCTTACATTGATGGACACAGACGATCGTATCGTGGAGACCGCCACTTCAATCATTGACGTCTTGATAAAAGAATTTCCTGATCGTCTGCATCGATTGGCGGTATTGAACGCCCCCGTTTGGTTTTCCCAAGTAATGACTTCTATACGCCCGCGCCTCTCGAAGCGAACGACAGACCGGATTATGTTTATTCAAAAGGAGTCAGCTACTGAAGATTTGCTGAAATTAATCGGAGTGGACAGTCTGCCACGTCGGTATGGCGGACAAAACAGTGTAGAAATCGGTAAAAGCAGCCAAGAGCGGGCGTTGGATGAACTTCTGAAGCAAACGACTGGGCATCTAGAAGAGACAATTGAAATTGTTGGAGTTCAGAGCCGTCGCATTCGATCAGGCAGTGCTCGATCTGACGACATTGGAAGTGATGAAGAAGCTTTCTTTGATTGCTCTGAATATGGCCTCCAAGACGAAGAGATGGATGATGGAGACGACATCTCTATTGTTATTCATTCGCAAGTGATGAAAAATGATACGACGGAATCAGAACCAAAGAGTTTACCGCATCTGACGCCGAGACAACATACCGGTGCAATCGAAAAAAAGATGCGTTCCCGCGATGCAAATGTGCAAGCTGTCAACGTTTCTGATCATTGGGCAAACGGTGGGGATTTAGCAGATATTGCGCTAAGCAACGAACCGTACGCATGCTTGGTTCTGTCTGTTTTTTTCCTGTGGTCCTTGATTCAATTCAGCTTTGACGAGATTTATCCATTATGGTTCTTCAAAGGAAATCTAATAACTCTCGACTTTGTGTCATCCGGGGCAAATTCTGCTAACGTGTTGTCAATCACGCTGAGCATTGCAGGCAGTTTAGCGCTTACATCGCTCACCCTGTTAGCGTGTCAACTTGTGATCAGCACGTTTTCCTCAAATTTGATGACCCCACTTGCGACTCTTCGTCTGGGCCTTCTATTCCAGATTCCGATTATTGGATGTTTCCCGTTAATCGATGTTTTTCACGTTGATCAGCATTCCGTTGCGTGGATTATTGTCACTGTTGCTACATTTGCCAAGCATTTAACGGCGGGTATAGCATTGCATGGACTGCTCTCGCTAATGGACAATTCTATAGCTGTGGACCGTCGACTTGCGGTGCATCGGGCGGCTCGTGTCGTTTCGTATGCTGCGTCATTTTTCTCAAGCGCGGCAGGACCAGCATGGTTTGCTTTGATGGGATATTTTGCGAAGTCGTTTCCATTTGATCAGAGTCTCCTATATCTGGTACAAGGTTTGGGATTAGCCTTCCTGTTTTTCTTTTCGCTATTGATTCCCACTAGATTGAACTTTCCAATGCTGCTATCAATGAGTAAGCGATAAAGCCCTGTACATAATTTTGGGAATAGATGTAATTAGCATGGGATAGACAGAACGGAGTTGTTTTCCTTCGCATTCCGTTTTGGACATCAGGCTTGTGTACACGTGCGATATTGTAAAGAAAAAAATTGCGAGACATGTCTAAGCTAGTAGTAGTATTACTTAGTTGAGATTGAGCCGTTCTTGTTGGGAGCAGCCGTTCCCATTCCGGACTTAGAGTACATGACCATCGAAACAACAAGAACGATGTTGAGCACCACCGCGAAGTAGAGTTGGACGTAGTAGAGAGCATCCCAATAGTATATCGCCGAAAAATAGGCAACGTATAAACCGGACACGTGAGCACTAATGCCCATGAAGGATGCCACACGCACGAGTCCGCTGTAACGGTCGATGAAATGAGCATGATATTCCTGGTTGCACTCCACCAAAAGTGTGTGACGAGCCGCTTCAGCCTTGGTCTCTGCATCCGACGTAAATTTTGCCTGGGCCGTAAGATAAATGACGTAAATGCCCAGCAAAATGCTATCCAGTGCAAATGAAGACTTTGCCTTGGCTGCCAAATATTCCGCACGGACGCTTTCCACAGTTTCACCATCACATTCGGATTGTGGAAGGGCATTTTCCATGTACACGTTCTTGATCTTATCGTATACAATAGCGTGCGCCCACAAGGAGACCCCAGCAACAATGCAGAGAATAACGTACGATCGTTCTTCATAGCGGTTTGCACACATGAGACCCAGGACTCCACAATTGGGTGCAATCACAAGACCATCGACGAAACCGTCCAAGATACGCCCCGTTCGGGTACCACGCTTGCACAAACGAGCAACTTGACCGTCGGCGCAATCAGATACGATCCATAAAAACATGAGTGTTCCAGCCATGGCCAATGACTGGTTGGGCTCCCAACCTAAAGGCGTGTGAAATTCAGAATCGTACAGGCACGTGGCAGATCCCCATCCCAACACAAGGCCAAAGAGAGTAATCTGATTTGGCGTGATCACGAACGGCAAGTAGCTGACAACAACGGCGATAAATGCCGCGAGGCGTCGATGAAAGTAGTAGTCAACGAGCTCTTCCACGTCGTACATTTTCGTGGAGGTCGCACTATGGTAGCGTTCCAGCAGAGTCAGTGCCACCTCCTTCGACTTGGTGAGCAACTCTTCCTTGGCAAAGGTGGACGCGGTGTCTTCGTCGCCACTGGTCGGAGGGGACGTCGAGCGCGCGTTAGCGCGATGCGTGACTTTGCGATCCTGAGAGAGCGCCTCGGTCGAGCCGTAGGACTTCTGGGGCGAATCCATCATGATGACTGTGGGCTGCGTGGTGTTCTGCGTGGAAGGGTCGAGAGAGAGAAGCGCCATTGAGCGAAGACGGAGGTCGGCGGCGGTGGCTTGTGGCTCCGACAGGTAAACTGACGGATGACGAGTGTGAGTCTGCCAGGAAAAGACAGCGTAAAAACCTCAATAAAGTCGGCACTAATGAGGTTTTTTGTAAATGTACCAGGCAACAGGCTGCAAATCTCGATGCCGATCCTGAGCTATCTTCGCAACCGATAACTTTCTAGCCTCTGAAGAACAACTGCTCCCTTCCTGAGGTCGGACGTCGAAGTGAATGTCGTTCCATGAGAGCTTGGCCGACTTATCATCGGTTCAAGGATACCAATGGCCATCGAGCACTGATGCGTATGCGGCGGAAGGTACCTATTTTTTATGCCATGCTCAGGTGGCGTGTCACAAAGTCACGTTTCCATCCAATACAGACTGTACGTATCGCATATCGATTTGATTAGCATCGAAGTGCCAATAGGGGGAAACGTAATCGGATTACGTCGCAGTTGCTCGGTCCTTTTTTCTCTTTCCCATGGCGACGACCGCCGGCAGTCGCAGAAAGCGTGGCCCCTTGATCACGTTCGTTGTCTCTTCCTCCGGAAGGTCCTTGCACGCTTTCACATTCTGTGGTCCAGCACGCGCCAAGCGGAACCAGAAGTCCTCCGTATAATATATCAACATGCTGGACAGTGAAAGCGCAGAGATCGTGACGGTGCCCAGTGTCCAGATCTGGGCGCAGCATAATACAATAGTGAGCGACACATCACGTAGCCTGGCTTGGATCAATATTGTACCTCATACGGAAGGTTTGCAGTTGGGTCATCAAGGAGTGTTGCTACGATTCCGATTGCTGCACTCCAGCTGCTGATCACAGCGCCAAACAGCCGCAGACTATTGATCTACACGAAACCAAGAGCGTTATGCTGGAAACCCAGCACTCATAGAGGCATTATAAGCAGCAAACCAGCGAGTAAAAGCATGGCTTCATCCACAAAGCGAGAGCGCCAAGCATTAACCTACAAGCCCTCGAAAAATATCTTTCTGATCAAGATCAAAGTATTGCACACAAACGCACTGCTTTCGAAAATGGCACACTTACGAATTCGCGAGGCAACAGACGCAGAGTAACAAAGGATTAGAGTTCACAAAAGCAACCACACTCTACAACCAATATTTAGATCATTAGTGTCAGTCGAGCATACATCCAATTGTTCAATGCCAGACACTCACCAATGCCATCGGAACTTTAGCTATTTGGGAAATGCGCGTATATCGTACGTCTGTCCAAGTGGCTGAAGTTGGATGCGACGAATTGCAATGGAGTTGGAAGACGATAATCATCGATATCATCCAATAGCCAATAATCATAACAGCACTGAGTCCGATATGCCCTCCGTGCAGTAGCGTTACACAAGACATATCGAGGGTTGGAAGCCATGATGTACTCTTGATGTATCCAATAAAAACGCACTCAAACGGAAGCAATAGCACGATCATCAGTGGAAGCGCAATCCAGTCACTGTATAGTCGAAGAACCAAGCTGCAGAGAGACTCTCTTTGGGTGTTCTTTGGCTGTGGTTTAAATAGCGGGAACTGCGTGATGCTGCATGCGCATGCAATCAATAAAAGCACGGGCCCCGTCGCGACTGCAATGTAGAATGCATTGTGGGAAAAAGAACTCGCTTCCAAGTGCTCCCACCAGTGGTACAATAGTGAGAGACGAAGAATCTACTCATTTGCGCAGAAGTTATGCAACATTAGAGCTCAACAGTAGATGTTCAAATGATATGGACACAATACCTTGGATACAGATTGGGATGCTTGAGGCCAAGGAATGATTGGCAAAAACACGAGTGCTATTAGCTGAACCCAACCAACAAGCTCCAACACATAGATGACAAAGATGGCAACCAGTGTCCTCGGTCTGCTCGGCGACGGCAACCCTTTATCAGTTGGCCCTGTCCACACTCCAATCCACCAGCAGAACAACTCATTTTTGCCCCGAGACTCGAAAACACGCGGGAAATCAAACTCGTCGTGGCCTCCGTCTCGAAATTGCAGCATATTGATCACATTGGAAGCCAGGTGCCTCCCCAGTAAGATGGCTAACAGCAGCAGCACGATCGCTAACGGCAGCTCAAAGGACAGAAGTCCACTGCGATACGCACATTGTGTACCGCTGTACAGATCTTGACATTCGCACATGGAATTGCCCGCGTTCCGGGAGACACACGACCCATGGAAGCACGCGCTGCACATTCTTGCAGCCACGCACGGCGCGTCCTTTCATCGTTTGGAAGAATCACCTCGTACACGAGGTTTTTCCTTGTATCCCTTGTTTTCCTTATTTGACTGGATCACGCGGGATTAACCCTTGCGGCACCACAGAGCAGTCGGATCGCAATGGCCGCGACGTCGTACCGCTACCTCACGGAGGACGGCGCCAAACGGATCCTGCAGTACAAGTACAGCGGCAGCGACGCGTCTCTGCTCTACAACTATGTCATCTCGCCCCTGGCTCAAAAACTCGTGGACCACGTTATCCCGCAGTCGCTGGCCCCCAATGCCATCACGATTTCCGGGCTGGCCGTAGTCATTCTCACGCATTTGATCATGCTCTGGTACTCGCCGAACATGGAAGAAGAAGCTCCACGATGGGTTTATGCCAGTGCCGGTATTGCATTGCTTGTGTACCAGATTCTTGATGTTGCGGACGGCAAGCAGGCGCGAAAGACAGGCAATTCCTCACCACTTGGTCTCCTGTTTGATCATGGCTGTGATGCGCTCAATGTTGTGATCAGTGCATGCACTTTCGCTTCCACGATCATGTTGGGACCAACCTACTGGGTACGTATTCTTTCATTAGGTGTGGTATAGTTTGATTGTTCTTGCTGACTTGCGGTATTGTATTGTTTGATAACGCAGTCCCTACTCATACTTATGGCACCAAGCATGGTGTTTTTCATGGCCACATGGGAAGAGTACTACACTGGGACGCTTGCCCTACCGATCGTAAATGGACCAAACGAGGGACTCGCAATTATGTACTCAATTTACATATGCACGGCAATCATAGGCCCTGCCTTTTGGAAGCAGCCGAACCTTTTGTTTCCAGACTTGCAAAATAACCAAGCATTCGTCTTGATGACTTTCATTGCTGCCGTTGGCCAGTGCTTTATGAGCGGTTCGTACAATTATTTTGATTCTGTTGCTGATGAAAGGCTCGCTTTTAACATTACAACAATGTTTGTGTAGCCATCATCGCCATCCGATCTCTTGAACGGACAGCTCGTGACGGAGCCGCTGCGCTTCTTGGACTCACCCCGTATGCTGCATTACTCAGTCTTTCTGCATTATGGGTTTTATGGTCTCCGTCAGATATCTTTGCAGATCATCCTCGATTGATCATGTGGACTGTTGGGCTACTGTTTGCAAAGGTGAGTTTGGTGAGCTTTTATTCGGGCATGCATTACGCAGAAGCTCACATTTTCACATACTCGCTCTTTTTGTTAGATGGTGATGCATATGATGCTTTCCCACATGTGCGAGGAGCCATACTGGCTGTTGCGCAAGACATTTATGGCCCAACTAGCGGTTTCGTTTATGCTGGTCGCTGGTATTGTTCCATGGGTACGTTTGGCATGTCGTATCGCTTGTTCGTGTATATTATAACATTTTAAACTCCATAGGGTCATGAAAAAGTTGTCGTGGAACTTTTTTTCGCTTTGACTGGTGGAGTTTACCTTCACATGGTATATTTTGTGAGTACCGAGCTAGCTACTGTTCTCAACATTTACATCTTCAAGGTGAAGCAAGGGTAATTACGGTTATCACGTTCGATTCATAGTCTCAATTACCGATAGTTAGCTACTTCACAGATACTAATCAGTAATTTCGTGCGAAATAAAGGCTAGCAGTGAGTGGCTGAGGTGACTACGTAAGAGGGTTACATCGCCGCAACATGCCACAACTTCTATCAACGTCCCAGACGTATGCACCAATAGCGAACATAGCGACTATGACAGCAACTACGAGCAATGACTTGGAAGTACTCTGTGTCGTTTGTGCCTGGTCATTAAAAAATGATACTAATGAGAAACACACAGAAACGACAAATTTATATAGTTGTGATACATACCAGTACCTGTGGCTGAACAACGGGATTTTGAAGTTGAGTGACGCGTTTATCAACGAGATGGTACCGCTGCATAACAGTTTTCATGTTTTCTTGTAGCTCTTGCTGAAGCTTCGTCACCGTATCAGCTAATAATTCCGCCTAGCATGAGTTCACATCACGTTATCCCTATTCAAGAACCCAAGGTACTAAAGTCGGCTGAAATACTCACCTTCTCTTCGCGTAACTTGGAATTCGTGACCAAACTAACAATTTGTGCTTTAATTTGTGAAACCTCAATCGCTCGATTTTGGTCTTGCACTTCCGCATCATGGCTTCTGCGCTTCGCTTCCAATTCGAGCTCGCTTAGCTGCTCTCGTTGAAGTCGAATTTCATCGTACACATCGTCCTAATTTTCAGCAAAAACGTGCCCTGTTAGATATTAGAAGTAAAATTGTGAGTCAAAGTGACTAACCTTTATGTTCGCCTGCGAGTTCAGCATTTTTCCTTGGACAATTTGAGTGAGCTGATTGTTCAAATGCTCCAACGATGGAAATATTCCACTCGCATGCTTGTCAAACTCAGCTTGATTTCGCAACAACTCATCTTTTTGTTGCACAAGTTGTGCTATGGTATCCTCCATGTGTTTCACATACGTCTGCAGCTCGTGCTGCGAAGCGTGCTGATCATCCCCCAATGAATCGAGGCTACTGGCCAACTCTAACGGGGGAGAATCTTCATCATCACCTGCCTCTTCATCATTGATCATACTGTGTCCATTAAAATCCAAAGCCTGCTGCACGAAATCTTTCGAATATTCACCCAAAACTTTAGCAGCCTCATGGGGCGATGCGGCGCTTGAACGAACACGAACTGCTGGGCTTCGGCTTAACGAATCACGGGCCCGAACAGCCTTGGCATTCGGGTTCCATTTCATAATAGCAGCTCGGCCAATCTTCTCGTTGCGCACAACAGAGAGCTCTGCCAGTTTCATTCGATCTGTGCGGTGTTTCTCTGCAGTTTGCCTTTCTTGCTCACTCTGGGAAAGCTCCAGCAAACGTTGCCCTGTCGTGCTGAGAGCTTGAGGGGTCGTGAATCCTGAGGGTGATAGATCGTCATATATTTCGCTGTGTCTATCACTTGAATCGTCAGCAGCGCGTGGTGAAATGGCCTCGTCGTCGTAGGTTAGCTCGTGTCCGTCGTCGTCGTCGTCGTCGTCGTCGCCGTCGTCTGGTATAACTACGCGCCCAACAAAATGCTGAAGAGCCGAACGATGCTTGGAGATCATTTCATTCATCATTTCGTCTTCTTCCTGCGTGCCATACTCGCTGCCTGCGTCGTCTGTTACGCCAAGAAGTCGAGCCCCCTCCGCCTCCGTCGGCAAGGGCATGGCGCTTGCTGTTGGCGAATGTTTGCGGGTGCAAATCACGGTACAATTTGCAACATTCCAATCAGGTTTTGGTACATTGTTTTGGAATTTATCCATTTTTGAAAGTTACTCAAACTGTCATGTATCCTCCACCCACATTCACGTCAATGCTCCGTCCAGGTCCTAGACGGAGCTCCGGACTGATCCATCCGTCATGTCTGAGGATGAACGCGTTCGGTTGGAGGTGGCAGAGTTAATCGTGGCTGTCAACAGGCTAATAGCTGGGTCGGCACTGGCCTTGTCCTCGTACTGCTGCCCATTGTCACCTCCCTACAAAACACACAAACAGTTTTTAGTTAAAGCATAATGGCATATGGAGCCTTTTCAAAGAACGCACATCATTGGCAGCTGCGAGCTGCGCAAAAAGATCCTTCCGCAAGTGATCATGCGCTGGGTTATGCTTGGTGAAGCGGAGTGTGGAGCCTGGCTCGTTGTTGTAAACCGTTTCCAATGACTGCTCCACTGAAGTTTCAACACTCAGGACATAGTTCTCAGGGTTACGACGAAACCTGCAGGCAACAGCAAGTGAGTTTTGAGGTCGAAATCATTGTACAACAGCCGAAGCTCACATCTCCAGCGCCGCTGGGTTCGCACAACTTTCTGCATGAGGAAAATCCTTCATGTAAAAAATGCTTTTGAGATATGTGAGAACTGCGACCATGTAATGAAACTCAGGGTCCCATTGCGGAAACTTGGGGGTAAGATCGAGCTCTCGCGTCTAAGGCACGAGTGGATTGGGTAAAGATCACGTTGCAGAAAGCATTTGAATCGGCTGTGCGTACCTCCGGGTTGACGTAGGGGTGGAAGACATTTGTACTGAAGTTAATGCGAGGATATGTCCCGGGGCCGTTGTAGCTACACAGCACACAGTTATTACCCAGAAGCAGAAGCTGTACTTGGTAGCGCGCGTACCTCTCGGGGAGCTTGATAGTGAACTTGAAAATACCATTTCGATAAAGACCAGTGTGGATGAAGATGGTGCCGTACCAGACGCGAGATTCGTCAAAGCTCGGAAGAACATATATTCCAGCTGGAACGTGTTGGCGCAAGTGCTTGTACTCGATCATTAGCCCGTAGTCCTTCATTGTCTGAGACCGATAACGCTGGAGCGAAGACATTTGGTCACTGCTTCGTTGAGAAGTCCCCCCTGAGCTTCCATCGCCAGAACCTGACGATCTGTATACAAGGGGATGAGGACGCAGAAGGTCAGTAATCTCGCAAGATAATCGGCCAAGCACGGGATGTGCCTCCCTCCGCGCGCTGCACTCACGCGTCTTCGTTCTTCAGGCGACGCAGCATCTCGGCAGGATGATTTGTGCTCGCACTTAACACCGCGTACCTATCGCAGCCGAACTTAAGTTTTGGTAAGTACGCGCCCCTCTCGCTCACTGAGCGATGAATATCGAGCGTCATGGGTCGTCCGGCGTGCACACGGTCGAGGGCAATCTAGCTGGCCGACGCGCCGCCAAACTGACGCAAGAGCGTGAAAAGCAGCAGCAAGAGTACGAGAAGAAAAGGCAGGACATCCAGCTTACGCACCAGCGTGGCGCTCGTATCGACAAGAACTTTGAATCTCATCACGATGACGACGAGCACGAATTTAAGGTGCACAACCGATCGGCTGCTGTGTGGAAACTTGCGTGATTTAACCATTGCCATTGTGCACGTCAGCGCCAAACAGTTGGCCTTGTTACGGCTGAGGAGTTTCGCCGCAAACGCGAGAATATCCAGAATCGCCGTGAAGTACCGGAGGATGTTCAGTAAGTGGTTGCATGTGATGAATGCACGCACCACAATGCTGATCGCAAATATCGCCTCATTTTCTTAGGCCTGTAGAGGCAAAAAAGAAAAAGAAGCGTAAGACGAAAAAAATGGGCCCACTATCCTTTGACTTAGAGGATGATGGCGCCGATCTCGTTGACCACGAAAGCGCAGCCCCGAAGAAACGGAAGATTGTCAAAAACCCAAACGTGGATACAGATTTCTTGCCAGACAAAGAGCGCGAGCAGCAAGAAGCACTGGAAAGGCAACGATTGAGATCTCAATGGGAAGCTGAGCAAGAAAGGATCAAATGTATGATCGTATTGGTTGCTGCAGTGATTGTGTGGATGATGGGGATTTATTGTGTGCGTTTGTAGGTGAAAACGTGACGGTGACTTACAGTTACTGGGACGGATCTGGCCATCGTCGAGAGATCACGGTACAATGGAAGTGTGGTTGAGTGGGCGAATAAGTGAGCATGCATGCTGACTGGTTTTTTATGGAGTTCAGATCGAAAAAAAGACAACCATTGGCAAGTACTTGGAGCACGTGAAGCAGCAATTAGTTACGGAATTTGTGGAGCTCCGCAGTGTCGGCGCCGAAAATCTGCTTTACGTCAAGGAAGACTTAATCATTCCGCACGTAAGTAAACGATGAACGTTTGTCCTGCACGTAGGGCTGACGTTTGTCTATGTATTTGCAGCACTACTCTTTTTATGATTTGATCGTAACTAAAGCCCGAGGAAAGAGTGGTCCGTTATTCCACTTTGATGTCCACGACGACATTCGACTTGTTAATGATGCTCGAGTTGAAAAAGACGAGGTAGGGATCGCATCGAAATAACTGAACTAAGAGTATCTGATGATTTGATGTGTGTAGTCTCACCCCGGCAAGGTAGTTGAGCGCCACTGGTATGAGAAGAACAAGCACATTTTCCCGGCTAGCCGATGGGAAGTGGTACGAGTACCTATTGATTATATATGCATGGTCTTGCTTACATCTTAATATTTTTGCGCATGTTACTGTGGTAGTATGATCCGAGCGTCAAGCGAGAAAAATACACCATCCATGGTGGCGAAGTGCAGGAGAAAAAATGAGAGTAGTGAGCATCAACAATTTATGAGTGGATAAGTCGGTGATGACTGAAAAGAACAAACAACGGAGAAAAAGATGCAAAAGCTCTTCGCGTGCAGGAGCCAAATTAAATGCAACAAATCCATACGACAACGAGAAGTATCTCACGTATTGGCTCATGGCAGGCACATGCCATGAAAATGGATGATTCCCGTGTGACTTCCGTGCTCTACTCGTCTTCATCGGACTGGATGAATTTGGAGTAAGAGGTGTTTTGACACTCTCCGTTGGCGTCAAACACAGCTTTGTAGAACGATCCATCGGCGCCAACAACTACAACGTGACAGCAAATACAATTAAGTACATAAATACAAGGCGACATGAAATACGGACGAGCTACGACGTACCAACGATCGTGTTCTTTTCTGCGCCAAACGCACAAATCGTCCGAGTTTCTGGCACTCGAAATTGAGCGAAACTCCATTCAGAGCTGAAGTACTTGGGTAGAAGACCTCGCATGAACGAAAAACTGTCCGACACAATTAAAAAAACTTCCTACGCTGCATCACAATAAGGAACCACTAACCTGGATTTCGAATTCTCTGTGCCTTCTTCATCAGCAGCACCACTGCGAATGCCGTTACCGCTCGAATAGTGAGGGTTTGAGGTTATCGCTGGTGAAGCCGGTGAGATCGTTGAAGGATCGTTTGAAAGCACTCCACTCGTGTTCGATCCCTCTGCAGATAACGCAAATACATGGACTGTTCCCTTGTCACTCGAGCACGCCAGAAACTGAGAGTTTGGGCTAAAGCAAAGGCTGTAGATTTCCGCTCTGTCGGCACCGCGCCTAGTAAAACCATTTTGTAGTAGTATGTCAGTTCCTTGTTTCATGTACGAATAACAAATGAGCATGCACCCACCGTAGCTCTTGCATAATATGGCCGCTTTGAGTGTCAAAGACACGAATGAGCGTACCCTTGTCTGACGCGGTAGCAAGGCGTGTGCCTTCCACATTCAAGCAGATCTACAGTAAAGAGAAATAAGCTTTGTGCCCGAGAGCGGCAATAACATGACAAAAATCAGACCTGTGACAGCTCGGCTTCGTGCGCAGTGATCAATGTTGTTTTGCGGAGATCATAGAGTTCGATGCGAACTGTTCCGCGACTCACACCTGGGCATGCCAGAACTGTGTTCGATGGGCTTGGGCACAGAGCACACAATCCTTTCGGGTTCGCGATCGTTTCGATGTGATCCACAAGCTTCAAGTCAGCTGAATAGCAGAGAAAAAAAGCATGAGCACCCCCGTAAATGAAAGCACCCTCATATCGAACGTACCGAAGTTATACACGTAGATCTTGTTCTGGAGCACGACAACGACACTGGTAAAGAGTAAATAAAGATATATCCACAGGCGCACCACATCATAGAGTGCCTACCGATCGCGGCGCAACTTGATGGCCTTCACTTCGCTGCGAAAGCTCAGCTCTCCGATGTTGCGGCTTTGGTGATCATCCCAAATCATAACCTACGCGGGCATTTCCGCCAAATTTACATAAACCCTTGGCGCTTAGAAGTTCACCACATGGTGACAAATGTACCTTGTTAGGAGGGTATCTCGGATTGCGGCCACCGCCGACAATCGCAAGGATGTTACAACGGAAAAGCATTTCCACGATCCCAATGCCGCCGCTGGAAAAATCTGCTCGCAATATGGCCTCGTCAAAGCCTGTACGCTCTGCTAGACAGATTCGTACACGTGGCGTACCTCGGTGAAAGGTTTCCTTGAACGGGTCGCAGTTGAAGATTTTGAACCCCGTGTCGGTTCCGCATGCAAAGCAACCTACAAGCGCCCGCGAACGTTAGCTGCGTCCCGCCCCTGCGATCCACGCACACATCACGAATCCACCGGGCACGCACCACTGTCCTGATTGAATCCAACGAACAGAAGCTCGTTCTGCTGCTCGCGGGTCAAGTTCATCGACGACATCGCAGCAGAATTCGACCTTCTTCCGGTGGCTAAACGGGCGCTCACGCTGTCTGCTGCTGCGCTCTTCCTCGGATTTTGCTGTTAGCTTTCATCTGAGAAAGAAAGCGTCGCGGAAATTTATTTCGTATTATACGGAATGAATGCACCCGTATCTAACTTTAACTTGATATGATATGGTTACGATATGACAGTTTCAATCGGTTTTTATCAGTGTCGGCTGAGCCGACTGGCACATTCGTGCGCGTCAACAAGTGAGCGTTCGATTACGCTCATAAACATCACACAACATCTGCAAGCACCGCCATGAATCGGAGCACAAAGGGTACGCAAGCGCATGTAGCAATGCTAAGGGCTAACTCCAGGCAACGTCATTCTGCAACTTGCAACCAACTGCCGAAGACACATCCAAGCTACTCGCGGTTCCATCAAACATTTAAATTCAGCGGCAAGACTCGCAATGGATTCTCATCTCGATGAAGCCAAGCAGTCTCTCAGTTACGCATCTGGAGCTGCATTAATGGCCCAAGGACCCCATATCCTGCACGATCACGTTGCGTCGCGCCTTGAAGCCTCGCTAGGTCGTGCTTTGCCGCAAATGGAGGTGCGCTTTAACAACCTGTCCGTCTCGGCCAACGTGGTCGTAACGCACGACAGTACGCCTAAGGACGAGCTGCCAACGCTATTCAATATCGTGAAGAAAAAGTTTGCCAAGTTCTCATCCAAAAAGAACGTTGTGCGCAAGGAGATTTTGACGAACTTGAGTGGGGCGTTCAAGCCTGGCACCGTGACACTGGTGCTGGGTCAGCCTGGTTCCGGCAAATCTTCGATCATGAAGATTCTAAGCGGGCGCTTTCCTGAGTCCAGCAATATCCACGTGGCCGGCGACATGACGTACAATGGCGAGACTCAAGAATCCCTCATCGACCGCTTGCCGCAGTTCGTGGCTTATGTGACGCAGCGCGACAAACACTATCCAACACTTACGGTGAAGGAGACTCTCGAGTTTGCTCATGAAATGTCAGGCGGAAAAATCAGTAAGCGAGCCGAGGAACTTTTGTGCAACGGTACACCCGAGGAAAACAAGGCAGCACTGGACGCTGCGCGTGCACTCTACGAGCACTACCCAGAAGTCATCATTCGCCAATTGGGTCTGCAGAACTGTCAGAACACTATCGTTGGCAATGCTATGCTGCGTGGTGTCTCGGGTGGTGAACGAAAACGTGTGACTACTGGTGAGATGGAATTTGGTCGTCGCTTCGTGACGCTTATGGACGAGATCAGCACGGGTTTAGACTCGGCAGCCACATACGACATTATCAACACCCAGCGCAGTATCGCCAAGACTTTCCGCAAGACGATTGTGATCGCGCTTCTGCAGCCGTCACCAGAGGTATTTGCGCTCTTCGATGAAGTCATGATCTTGAATGAAGGAGAGATGATGTATCACGGGCCTCGCGAGTTAATTATGGGCCATTTTGAGTCTCTGGGCTTTGTATGCCCACCGGAACGTGACATTGCTGATTTTCTGCTGGATCTTGGAACCAAGCAACAGCTCGTTTATCAAGCGAGAGACCGAAAACACTATCCGCGCACAGCTAGTGAATTCGCTGATGCTTTTCGTCGATCGGCAATTCATCAGAAGACACTGCAGGAACTGCAGTCGCCCTTGACACCCCAGCTGCTGATGAATGTTGAAGCGCACATGACGCCAATGCCTCAATTCCACCAGTCGTTTTGGGACAGTACGCGCACGCTGATGAAGCGACAGTCACTTGTGACGATCCGCAACACAGCTTTTCTTAGGGGTCGTGCACTCATGGTCGTGGTTATCGGTCTGTTTTACGCCTCGACGTTCTACCAGTTCAACCCAACGAATGTGCAAGTGGTGATGGGCACTATTTTTCAAACGGTGCTTTTCCTGACGCTTGGTCAAGCGTCCCAAATTCCGACGTATATTGCTGCACGTGACATTTTTTACAAACAACGTGCATCAAATTTTTTGCGCACGTCGACATACGTCTTGTCCAATTCCGTGAGTCAAGTACCGTTGGCGTTACTGGAATCCATTGTTTTTGGCACGATGGTATACTGGATGTGTGGTCTTGTGGGCACAGCCAGCGCATATATCTCTTTCATGGTGATATTGATCCTGACAAACTTGGCGTTTTCGGCTTGGTTTTTTTTCTTGGCCGCGATTTCACCGGATCTTCATATATCGAAACCCATGGCGATGGTGTCTGTGCTTTTCTTCATTCTTTTTGCCGGATTCGTGATTGTGAAAGAAAATATCCCAGACTATCTCGTTTGGCTCTACTGGATTAATCCTATTGCTTGGTGCTTACGTGCACTCGTAGTCAATGAGTACGAGTCGCCAAGATTTCTGGTGTGCGAGTACGATGGCGTCGATTATTGTACAAGCTACTCTTACAAGATGGGCGAGTATTACATGTCACTATTTGATGTCCCCACAGGTCGGTATTGGATCTGGTACGGAATGGTTTTCATGGCTGTCATCTACGTGTTCTTTATGTGGCTTGCATGGGTTGTACTTGAATACCACCGCTACGAAAGCCCTGAACACGTGGCGCTCGACAAGAAACCCAGCAACGATGAAGCTACAAACCAGTACGCTCTTGCACAGACCCCCAAGAGCTCCGATCAACCACAAGCTCCTGAACGCATAGTTGTGCAGATGAATGTTGCATCGGGAGAAAAGCTATTTGAGCCCGTAACTATCGCCTTTCAAGATTTGTGGTACTCGGTGCCGAACCCAACTAACACAAAAGAATCTATTGATCTACTCAAGGGTATTTCTGGGTACGCTCTTCCTGGGTCGATGACAGCGCTTATGGGCTCATCCGGTGCCGGTAAGACTACGCTTATGGATGTTATTGCTGGTCGCAAAACTGGTGGCCAAATTCGTGGCAAAATTTTACTGAACGGTTATGAAGCAAACGAACTTGCCATCCGCCGATGCACGGGCTACTGTGAGCAAATGGATATTCATTCAGAAGCTGCTACAATTCGTGAGGCTTTGACATTCAGTGCCTTTTTACGTCAGGACAGTTCCATCCCTGACAGCAAAAAGTATGATTCAGTGTTGGAATGCCTGGACTTGCTTGAGATGCACGATATCGCAGACCAAATTATTCGTGGCAGCTCGGTTGAACAAATGAAGCGCTTGACCATCGGCGTAGAGTTAGCTGCTCAGCCGAGTGTTATTTTTCTGGACGAGCCAACAAGTGGACTTGACGCTCGCTCGGCGAAGCTTATTATGGATGGTGTGCGTAAGGTAGCCGATTCTGGACGTACGATCGTGTGCACAATCCATCAACCATCCTCTGAGGTGTTTTATCTGTTCGATCGCTTGCTATTGCTGAGGCGTGGTGGTGAAACAGTGTATTTCGGCGACTTGGGTGTGAACAGTCGAACGCTGATGGAGTATTTCGAATCCTTTCCGAATGTGACGCCAATGGAGCGCGGTTGTAATCCGGCGACTTGGATGTTAGAGTGCATTGGTGCTGGCGTGAGCTCGTCAGCGAATCAAATGGATTTTGTGCAGCTTTTCAACCAGAGCGAGAAGAAACTAATGCTCGATTCTGCCATGAATCAGGATGGTGTTACTCGCCCATCTCCGATTTTTAAAGAAATGGCGTTCACGAAAAAGCGTGCTGCAAGTTCGTGGACACAGATGACGTTTTTGATTCAGCGTTTTATGGATATGTACTGGCGTACAGCTTCCTACAATATGACTCGCTTTGTGGTATCGTTGCTATTAGCTGTGTTGTTCGGTATTACTTTCGTAAGCGTGGATTACACGACCTATCAAGGCATCAACTCGGGTCTGGGCATGGTTTTCATGTCGACATTGTTCAACGATGTGATCTCGTTTAATAGCGTGTTGCCTATTGCCTGTGAAGACCGCGCTGCATTCTATCGCGAGCGTGCGTCGCAGACATACAACGCGCTGTGGTACTTTGTTGGCTCAACTATCGCTGAAATCCCGTACACGTTTGCAAGCGGATTACTCTTTACGGTCATTTTTTACCCCATGGTCGGCTTTACAGGCTTTTGGACTGGCGTGTTATACTGGATTAATACGTCGCTGCTTATTTTGCTATCAACGTACATGGGCCAATTTTTTTCGTACGCGCTCCCAAGTGTTGAGGTGGCCGCCATCATCGGCGTGCTTTTTAACTCGATCTTTTTCCTCTTTATGGGCTTTAACCCTCCTACCAGCTCGATCCCGGAAGGCTTCAAATGGTTGTATCACATCACGCCGCAGAAGTATTCGTTGTCCACGTTGGTTGCGCTTGTGTTTAGCGATTGCTCAACTGAGCCCATATATGATACCAGCACTGGTACGTGGTCTAATGTTGGTCCCGAACTGGGCTGCCAACCGGTCGAAGGCATTCCAGTAACGCTTGGTCCCATGACGGTGAAGGAGTACACTGAAAGCGTATTTGGAATTAAGCACAGCCAAATCTGGAGCAGTTTTGGTGCTGTCATTGGCTTTATTGTGCTCTTCCGCGTGCTGGGTCTGCTATCGCTGCGTTACATTAACCACCAGAAGAAGTAGTTGGCACGGTGAGATCAAGTTTCGATTCAACTTTGATTTTTTTCCGCGATATTTCATGGGAAACGATAACATTTCAAGGAGCTTTTAGGCGCCTTGCTCAACTTACATGTTGCCTTTCATGTAAGCTCTAGATGCAAGTTCTGGAGCGTAGACATTTTCGCATAAATTCATTTCAATGCATGATAAACAACTACGTTTGACGCTTGATTATCCAACTCTGGAAAAATCAGGAATATCTCTTGTCAAAGTTCTTAGCTTAGCGAAGGTTCAGCTTTGAAGAATCTGTGTAGATATAAACACAGCTTTTGCAACTTCAAAAGTAGTGGACTTCTCGGGGTATTTGTTATGTTAGAGTGCTAATTTAGAGCAGTTCTTCAAAATGATGCGTAGTATTAAGCTGGTGTTGTCGCATGTAACTTTTTGTTTTATGACTGTGTCAACATGCTTTGTGTGCACTTACCGTGTGTTGTTGTATCGTGCAGAATCTGCGCTCTGGCCTTGATGGAGTTACGTTAGAGATTACGACTTATCATGGTTATCAAGAATATACATGCCTCTATCACTTCTGAATGCATGGAGGTGTAGCGTCTTAAGCCAACTAATGATGTTGTAGGTGCATACCCTTTTTATTGTTCAGCTTCTTTAGTTTTGTTGATGGCAGCTCTCAGGGCTCTTTTTTCTCCTATGCGAAGATGTAGGCATGATCTGAGCGAGCTGGCCATTTCCGCTGAATTTGCTCTGAGAAAAGCTTCGTCTCTCTGGTAATGAATGCATCAGTAAATAATTTGGTACGTAGGAATAGGAATATTGCTCTTACCTCAAGCGTTGAAGAATGCTGCTTCAATCGTTTGGCGCAAATGGAGCAAATGTGATCGTCAATTTGTTTTTTCAATCCAGCAGGAAGCTGCAGCGTATGTGCATGGTATATGGTTTTCGTCGAACTCGGCATTGATGCTTGCTCAAACAAAGATCGTAAATCGTCGCCTGACGATAGAAAGAGTTGCAACCATTGATGAGATTGAGGGGTGAGATCCCCTTCTTGGGTGACTTCAAGAGATCGGAGTCTAACTGCTTCCATCTGTAAAACACGCAATAGTTCGACCTTTTGATTGAGCGCTGGATCATTGGGCTTTAATTCCTGGAGATCAGCTGGAAGCGGAATCGAGGCGACATCAAGTGAATTGGAAGGTAGAGTGAATCCATAGTTGCGAAGCAACCGCAAGTTGTTATGGCAGCCGTAATTGATACAGAGTTGCTCGCCAGGTTCATACTCCCGGGTCGTATGCACCGTAAAGCCTTGTTGTGGATCGAACAGTTGTACGCACTCCCGTCTGTGAAGGTGTCAACAAAACTATGTCAATCATTTGCAATCTTTGGGGTCATGCAAGAGCGCGAACAAACCCGTCGTCTCCGTGATTGAACCAATCGAAGAAAGGAATAAGAGTGAATGGTTGATCATTGCCTGATGTCGCCCGAGACATGAGAATCGAAATGGCCCAGAAGAACGACTCACGCGTCACAAAGGTATTTTGAGAGCCAAACAAGTTGTCGTAGATGTGGTTGTAAAATCTCGTTCTGTCATAACCCAGTGGCCAAAAATTATTAAGTTACCGGGAACAGCGTTCAAGCAGTGAGCAGAAATATGGTGACGAACCCGTGATCGATTGTCCGACGTGCCTCAATACATCCTTCTAACTGCATCAACTGTGATTCATCCCAGTAGAATGGAAGATCGGGAACTAGATCGGGAAGCGAATGCGCATACAAGTTTTCAAGCGTCGAATCCAGCAGTAGATGCTGCGGCGCCGTTGAGCGTGGATAGTTGATCAGCATATGCACGCCTAGCAATACTGCATTGGGCACAAACGGCGAAACAGAAGCTGATGCAAAGAGCTGCTCTATTTGACCCAGAAACCGGGGAGCTTGTCGTTGCGCCTGCTCCACTGCGCATTCAGCCGAAAACGGATACCACGCGTCGATGGAGGCCTGAAGAACCAGTGTATCCTTGGGAATTCGCGTTTTGGCCACAACACCTACGCCCATGCGCGGAACAAAGCGTGCTTCAATCGAGGAAGCCACAAAGCAGCCCCGCGTGCGGTTGAGTGCCTCCTGGACTCGCTGCAGCATCATTGCGCTCATGCTTCTGCGAACTTCGATTACGGGCCACCCGAAGCCCTCTATTTTGACCAATCATTTGCTGCGAACTGGCGACATTGTTTTTCTGCTGCGATCACAAAGCTGATGAGTTACATGGCAGCTCTTGAGAGTGATCTGCGAAGCCATTGATTTTGCATTGAGTGATCAAGTACTCGCACCTGTGTGAGCTATGACAATTGCCGAATTCGTGTTGCGCACCCATCTGCATTTTGGCTTTTTTCCATGGCGCTTCAAGCTGGTTCCTTGTTTGAGTTACGTTCGGGATAAGCCCTTGTCCGCCAATCACCCACGCTCACAGTGTTGCATTTGGCATTTTGAAAATGACAACGGAGACAGTTGAGGCGCAAAACCAGAAGTCCATGGAGGATCTTGTCTCCTTCCTGCTGCATCCGCGGCCGGAGCTGCGCAAGTCGGCGTCCAGCTTGCTCATCAACATGACGGCCTCAGACCAGGGCATCCACCAGCTGCTCCAGCTCAAGAAATACGACGTTATCCAGGCACTTTGCCGAGTCGTGAGTGACATGCGCCCAATCGCAGAAGATGCCATCAAAGCGCTGATCAACCTCACTGCAGCCAACCCTTCTGCTTGCGAGCGAACACTCAAATTTGACTTGCTCAATCGCGTTATGAATCAAATCGAAGACAGCGAGTGGAGACTAAAGGATTACTCCATGATGCTCCTGGCCAACGTGACCACCACCGCCGACGGAGCAAAGGCGTTACTGGGCTGCGATGGCAAGATGGATGAAGATGCTATTGCGTACCGCGAAAAGAAGATTCGAACGTTGACAAACCTTTTTTTCAAGAGTGAACCGGAGCCCGAAGGAGTCGACAGCACAACTGGTGATGCCAAGTGGGATGACGAGTACCAATACGTGGCCAACATCCTTGCCAACATTAGTCAATTGGAGCAAGGCCGAGCGTTCTTGCTCAAAAACCGTGGGGATACGACACTTATAGCTGTGCTGTTGCCCCAGCTACGATCTCCGAATGTTATCCGTCGCCGTGGTATTACCGCCGTCTTGCGCAATTTAAGTTTCGACACGGATAATCACTTCTTTCTCTACGATCAACTGGATCTGCCATCCAAAATGATGTACATTCTCGCCGGACCCGAACCACTCGATGAAGATGAAAAGATTGGTATGCACCCCGACGTATACAACCTGGGAGAGAAGAAGAAGCGCGAGACGGATTCGCAGGTGCGTTTGGCTGCTGTCGACTGTCTTCTGCTCCTGTGTACTACACGCAACGGTCGCACGGATTTGCGCCGTAAGAAGGTGTACCCAATCGTCCGCAATGCGCATTTGGTGGAGTCAAACGAAGAGATCAGTGAGCAAGTTTACAAACTCGTAGACTTTTTGATTCGTGATGAAGAAGGAGACGAGCCCGACTGGAATGCTGTTCGCGCCAAGGCGTTTGCTGATGATACTGAAACGCAAGCTAAGAGTCCAAGTGTAGATGTGGCCCCTGTTGCCCAGATTGAAAGCGAAATTACTGAAAGCAAGCTGGAAGTGCCAAAACTTGCTGAGAAAGCTCCTGTGCCGACCCAAAAGAGCTCCCCGGTAGAGGAGGTGGAAGAAGAAGTCTCGGATGATATTGCAGCTTCGCTGGCGAATGAGATCCTCAACCTGGATGTCAGCAGTGATGAAGAAGACCACGAGGATGATGATGAACCTGGCGTTGACTAGGCTTTTGCTGCACTTCATCATATACAGTAGAATATACTTCGTTCCCTTTGAGAATCATCATGCATTATGATTTTTAAGCTGATCGATTAACGGATTAGCCTATTCTCAATTGGATTCACGATAATTCTCAAAATGGCATTTGATCGGAAATCACAATATTGCAGTCGAAATTGTAATATTCGCGTGGATCCAAACGGCACCTTATAGTATATTATCGCGTGGATATTACAATTTCGACTGCAATATCGTGATTTCCGGTCAAATGCCATTTTGAGAATTATCGTGAATCCAAACAGACCCAATCGCGATTGAGATCACCACAATAAAATATCACAATTTATCTGTATTATTGCAGATCCAAACACACGAGATAAATTACAATTACGTGCCAAAATTGCAGAAAAGAACATTCTAGTCAGACCCAAATCTTTCGTGATGCTAGTCGCCGAGAGGCGCTGTCGGCAACCCAAGCTCCAAAGGGAACCCACGTGGGCGCTGCTCGAGGAAGGATGCGGCGCGGCCTACCATAATCAGCGGAGCATCCTTCACTGCCGTAACGTGCTCAGCACACGCACACAGACGAGAGAACGCGATGGCCCGCAATGTCGTCCCAACGCCTCGGAGCGCCTCCTGCACGCCCGCCGTATGCTCAGGGCGCTTAGCCTGCTGCGAATACAGTGTAAGCCCGGTCAATCGTTCACGCTTCCTCCGCAGCAAGCTACGCACCCTCGCCACGAAGTGCGAGAGGACAACGAAGAGCAAGCGCCGCCACATGGCCTCATCACAGTATCTCGCGTGCAAGGTAAGGGAGGCATTTGTGTGGGTCGGGATCACGAGAGCGTGCTTAGAAACGAAACGATGGAGGTCTGAATAGGAGGAGAGAGGCCAAGCCGCAGCCGTTCAGCGACTTACAAATCTCCGTGGATCTGTCCCAGCAGCACGGCCTGGAAGAACCGCACCAAGTCTCTCGCGCCGTCAAGCGCGAGAGTCAGATCTGCGAGTGGCCATGCGTAGCCACCAGTACTCAGCTCGTGCGAGCGTACTCGGCGTTCACAGGCATCAAGGTGAGCATGTTGAAGAGCGCAGCTTTCGTAATTAGCGTCTAATCAGCCATGGATGGTCAGACCCAACACAAAATATGTCTGATGGAGATCTACACCAAGCTGGACAAGGACGCAGACCACCAGTGCGAGTGCTCAAGCCGCAGGAGCTGCTGCATGTGTGATGTACTGCGTGGCATTCGTGGATAGACCAAGAAGTTCGTAGAAATGAGTCGCTTCGCCACCAAAGGCGTATGCTGCGCCCCTCCTGACGGCGACTTCTTGTGTTTTGTGCTGCTGCTTGGAACGTCAAATCACAATAAGTACGAAAAACGTGATTTGTGAAAATTACATTTCTGCTCAGGTGAAACCAAACGGTCAAAATTGCAATCGGACCCCCGCAGATTATAATGCCATAATGATCAATATTGAGGTGGGTATGATAGGTGGATCCAAACGGGCCCTTACTAAATCTAATATCAAGATTAAAGTCTTCTTTTTTCTTTTTCTTAGCGTTGCGCAACATCATCGATGAAGCAATTTGTGATCCTACTTTGATTACTCTGAATATGCTTCTCCCAAGCATCAGCATCCTCGCCGTCACCACTCAGAGAATCCAGGACGCCGTTGGGTGACATTTGATCAGCGAATGTCGCGGTGCATCCAAAACACGCCATACGACACATGCAACACCACGAGCGCCTGAAGGACACATGAAAGAGTTCGGGTACAGTCGAAGGCTTGGTCTGCTGCCCACGTAGCTTGAGCT
>JAADXR010000357.1:0-31390 GCA_023337935.1 Elongisporangium anandrum
CGTGGTGTTGGCGGCAGCACGCGAGGCGATGACTCCCTGCACGAACTGCGAGTCCGGGATCTTGCTCATGGGCACGCGGATGATGCCGGCGCTGGCGGACTGGATGAGGGCCAAGCAGGCGGTGGCGTAGAAGAGAGCGGACCCAAACATCTTGGAGTGGAGAAGGCGCTTGATTGTTGGAAGGAAGAATTAGAAGTGAGAATGCTCTGTTGGGCTGTGGTGAGCTTTGTGTCCGCTCTCAAGTCGAGTCTGATCTGACGCTAGAACGTAGCACATATCTGGCCCCGGCTCACTCGTACACACATATCAGCAGACACATTCTGGGCGCAGACATCTCGCTACAGTAGTTGGAGAGAGAAAAGCCGAGATCCTGCGTCGTCTGCGATTTATCGAAAAGCCCTTCGCGTTTACGTCCGCATTGTCCAAACCATGTGGCGGTTCTTGGATCTGATAACGGATCGCAACGGATTTGCTGCTTCTAGAACACTTGTGAAATTACTAATATATTCATACAAAGGTAAGTTATTTTTACATATTGGATTTAGCTATCGTTAGTACTTTGATTAAACACTAAATAAGCTCAGTGATGAGCGATGTCACGTCAACGTTCGAATTATCAGATCGCATTACCCACATAGCACTCACACTTGAGCTGGTAACGAATTCAGGCCCCGAATTCGTAATTCCAGGGAAGAGCCACTTGTTGGCAACGACACCCGAGAAAAAGAATCCACCACATGCAGAAAGACCACGTCAAACATCAGAATGTGCGACAAGCAAATACTGGTAAGGAAAGCACTGCAGACAGATATTGGGAATTTCGTCATTCTTAAGTTACACGAGACCGATGCAATAGGCGCTCGAGAGCCGCTTTAACTACTACTACTACTAAAAAATGCCGCTGAACCGAGATTTGCTTGCTCGTTTCACTGCTTCAAGCGTCCGAATGCTGGTTGCAGGTGGCCTCTTGTTTAACACGGCTGCTATCGATCATCCCTTCCTGGCGCAAGCTCGCAGTTCAGTTGGAATTGTAACAGGGTGTCTTCAACCTTTCTATCTGACTTGCCAGCGAGCGCGCGTGTTGTGTGTTTTTGTCGGGTGTCATTTTCATACAGATAATTTGTTCTTCTTTCCATCAGGTAGCTGCAGAGACGCGTCGTGATGGCGCAGCGGGCCAGCGCTGGTGGAAGTACTGGACTCCAGTCTTCGCTTGCGGTCGTTGGCGGCCGATTCTTCGCCGGCGACAGCGGCCAGCGCACTCAATTGCAAGTGCGATCCAGTAATACCCGATCCAGTTTCGGAATTGGCCACGAGCGACAGGATATCTTCAATGGACGAATTGCGTGGGAATCCACCCGCTCGGAAAATGCCACCATTGCTACCGCCAGCGTTGCCTAAAGTATTGAGCTTGTCGTACGAGACGCACGAGGAGAGTCCCGATAGGTTCGAGAACGACGGGAAGCTGCCCAGATTGTGGTCAGACGAGCCCAATCGAGAGATAATATCGGAATTCGAGTGGACACGCGACATGCGATCCATTGAAGGCACGCGAGGCAGTTTGTCCATCGAAGGAACACGTGGCAGCTTGTCCATGGAAGGAATACGCGGCAGCTTGTCCATGGATGGGACTCGAGGCATCTTATCCATAGATGGCACGCGCGGGAAAATACCCGACGAGCTTCGAGGCATCTTGTGGAGTGGCTTGGGGATTTGCATCTGATTTCCGAGATCCACTGGCTTGGGAGGGCCCTGGCCGTTCGGACTCAATCGGCGTTGCAGGTCGGCATCGCCATTTTCACGCGAAGACGTCGACGAAGACGAACTATTGTCGTCATTCAAATCCAGCGAGAGTTTATCCTTGCTCTGATGCTTGAGAGAACCACGCTGCTCGTCCTTGACCTTGGGGCTTGCTGGTGCATGCTCCTGGAGTAAATTGGAGAGCTGTTCCAGCGACTGGATGCGCGGGAAATACGAATTCAGTCCATCGCCAATCGACATTGACTTAGTCATATCACCATGCTCATGGTGCTGTGAGTTGTGAAGACTATCACCAAAATTGCTTGAGCTGCCATGATTTCCACCAAATGACATCGAGTGATTGCCATGCATGTTCGAAAACTGAAAGTTCTCGATGGAGGCCACACGCGGGAACAAGCAGGAGAAGCTATCAATCGACGACACACGCGGAAAACCATCCCCAGACGAACTGTCCTGGTGTTGGTGCTGCTGTGTGGCGCCAATCGGAGGCTTGGCGGTATTTCTATCATCATTTTCGGCGCTATTGTGGCTGTTGTTGGCATTAGACGATGGTTGTTGCTGCTGCTTGGAGGCATCAGCCATCATATTTCCCATCTTCTTGTCACCCAAGGACGACGAGTTGTGATTAAATAAATGATGCGACGCGGAAGAGTCTTGCATACCATGCTGCTGCTGATGTTGGTGCTGTTGCTGCTGATATGAAGGCATCGGAGCTCGAGGAGGTGGTGCGTGGAGACCATTATTTGAGGAATATCCGGAGCCAGAATCCATCTTGGGCACCGATGGCGGTTGAGCATGAACAGCCATGACAGACGGTGGTTGCTGCTGCTGTTGTTGCTGATAGGGAGTTGGTGGCAACTGATGAGGTGTCGATGGCTGCTGGAGGCCATTAACGTAGCCGCCCAGCGTCCGAGACGTCAGGAAGCGACTCTTATCTCGAGAAAGCTCTGATTCGAGGCGCTTCTCGCGTCGTCGCTGGTTGTACTGCTCTCTATCCAGATAGGTCTTCTCTAGTTCTGCCAAGTCCTTCCGGATCGAGTCCATTTCTTCCTTGGAGATCTCATCCTCACGCCGACGGAAAATTATCTATTCATCAAATAAAATAATAAAGATAAATAAAAGATAGTCAGAAGATTCATAGGGGAGGTGAAACTACATAAAACACACACATATGGTCACTTACTTTGCCGATGCACTGGTCGCCCGTGTATTTTTTGGAAATGCGCATGGGGTCGCAATTCAGCAGTTTGGACAGGAATGTGCGCAACGTCGTGCCCTCGGCGAGCGGCAGGTTGCCTTTCTTGAATTCCTCAATGAGTCGATCACAGTACGCACTCTCTTCACCAGTCCATTTGCCCTTGCGCATAGCGGACGGGTTGGCGGATGTTGGTGTAGCGGCGCTGTTGTTGTTAGCGGTCCGAGGGGATTGGCCCGCTTCGCTCAGCATGGGTTTGCTGGCGTATGCTGCGGCCGCAACGCCACCGGCGCGCGCCAGCGAGTTGGTCGGAACAGGCGGCGGAGGGTACGACGGAGGCGGACCGGTCGCGATTCGGCGGTGACTCTGGATAGGAGACCAGCACACGGGACAGACCTTGTCCTTCACCAGCCACCTCTCGTTACATTGCGCGTGGACGTGATGCTGGCAGGGCTCCATGACGGTGTCCACTGGCGCCGTGTAGCATACGAGGCAGCTGGAGGCAGCGGGTCCGCTGTTCATGAGCTGCTGATTCTGGTAGTGGATCTGGTCCGGCGCCTGGCGCGGAGACATGCGTCCATCGTTGTGGTGATGGCCCTGTTGCTGATGCTGCTGGTGATGGTGGAACTGGTGATGCGCCATGGCTCCCATGTTGGGCTCGTTGCTGTAGTGCGTGCTGCTAGACGTGCTCGTGTAGGCAGCCATAGCGGAGGAGAACGCTTTGCTAGTGGAATCGGGCACCTGTATGCCTTCGCCTGCCATTCGATCGGATAGCATTCAACGCGGTGGCTGGACAGAGGAGGGAGGTACCGAAGTGAAAGAAGGCTCGGTTCTAAATGACGCCACTTCCTGCGAGACGCAGACCACACAGACGATCCAGAAAGACACGTCAGTGAGACTCAGTTACATCGATGTGAGAGGAGAGGGATTTGGCGGCTCCGCTCCCCCGTCCTCCTCCTCTTCTCCACTAGGTGGCGCCAGAGGAGAGGAGGGGACCGCTCGCTGGAAGGCGGAGGCCAGCCACCAGACTCATAAACAGATACCATGCGTACCTTGGTTATGATGTGCCCGACGGGAGCGATGGCTTCGTCCCAATCCGGTGTCGTGGGCGCTTGTTTCTTCGAGAGCTCACGCGGCTATCCCGGGTGACTGACTGACTGTGTTAGCGCGACGTTGTGCCCACCGGCCCACCCAGAGCTCAGCCGCCCCGCGTATTAGATTTCCCCGTTCGATTTTTCCCGTTTTTTAATGTGCGAGAGAGAACCATCTCCCTACCCCTCCCTGGAAAGCTAATATTAGATCTAATTCACCCAATCATAGAGCAACTATTGGCACCAATCCTTGGATGGGCAGGGTGATTTACAATCGAAGAACAAAAGTATATTGGATAAAGTATACCACTCCGCAGGATGGGGGACGAGGCCTAGCCCTTCATCCACCATCCCTAACAAGAAAAAAAAAATTGGGGGGACAATCATTTAGGCCTGCATTGAGAAAATTTAAAGTTTTTGCATAATCTTTTGCCAGCACCTAAATCCCTTCCGGCCAAAAGTTAAAATTAGGCTGCAACTTGAACCTGCGCAAGAGACAATTACTGTGCGTGCTTCAAAGTCCACGACTGATGTTGCCAATCCCCAAGCTCAACATGAAGTTCGTCTCGAGTCGGGAATTCCAGTGCAAAACTTCAGTTTCCAGCTTTTGCACCAGAATGAGTGGCCAGCAGTTGGACCGCCCCCCGCGCTGTTCCTCGAGAACCCGCTCGCGCATGCGGAAAAGCACCAGCGGCACTGAACCATTGGCTCCGCTAGTTCAAGTAGGGATGGGGAGCTCTCATCTGTTGCGGTTCCATTTATGTACGTCTATTGCTGGCGGCAATTGTACCCCCGCCTCCTCCTCGCCTCCACCTCTCTCCTCCGCCTCCTCCTTTCCTCTGGGTTCTGGTTCTCGCTCCCTGCCGCTCCTCGTGGCTAAATCGCCCACTGGGTGCGGCTGGCTTCATGTTCTTCCTATAAATAGCAAACGTATACCGCTCGCCATTTTCGGAGAAGTCATGACGCTTTGCGCATTCGTTCACTCATGTCATTCGTCAGCCCAATCTTTTACATGTGACGATGCCCTTGCAGTTGATTCTTCAACAGCAAGTTCGGTTGCAAAGACCAGGTGGGCGACGTACTTCAGCTTCATTATCGCTTGGGGGTCACTGAAACACGAACGCTCCTCTTCTCCTCTCCTCTTACTAACAAACACAGAATCTTTCTATCCGTCATCCGCTTCTCACTTGCCGCCAATAAAGAACATCCCTGGCGTGAAGCGGATCGATCACACTGATCTGCAAGACGTAGCCAATGCAGTTAAACGACTCGACTCATCCAAGTCGCCTGATACGGTTTTGTCTAATGATTGGGTGTTTTCGAGTCATCATTTCAGCCAATCAAAGAGATGTTCATTGAGCTGCTCACATCGAAAGGACAGCAATTGCCTTGGATGGCCATCATGGAGCCAAATCACGAGTGCGTCGAGCTTCTGGCGCAGCGCATCGCGAGCGCCTGGGGCCGATGGCGTTCGCTCTCGACTGCTAGCGATGTAGACACGACTGAGATGCAATTGGAGCCGCTTGCAATGGGCGTCGTGGCCTCCTGGACGCCCGAGCAGCTCCGTTCGTTCCACGCCACTGGTGCTGTGGTCTGGACGCCACTGGTGCTGCCGCTGCGAGAGCGCTTCGATGAAGATGCCGACCGCTTCCACTTCGTCATGCTGGTGGTCGAGATGCTCGCAGCAGAATCCTCTGCGTCCGACGAGCAGCAGGAGGGCTCCGAAATCCTGCTGCAGCTGCTGCAGTCCACACATTATGTTCGCGTTCACGGCGTCGCGCTGCGCCTGCTGCAACAGTTTGTTCGCCTGGACGTCTCGTTGCTGACGCGCGTGATCTCCAGTGTCCACACGACGCTCACGACTGCGCCTTCGCTGAGCGCTGAAGATGAAGCCACCTCCGTCAGCTACGATTCGCTCTGCTCCTTGCTGCAGACGCTGCTGCTCGAGTGCAAGGACAACAAGCGCAGTGTATTGGACCAAGCCCACGCGATCTGTCTGCACGCGATCGCGTCCTTCCAGAGCTCCCCGTTGCTTCTGCGTGCCGTGTGCGTGCATCTGCTGCCATCCGTCATGAACTCGGCGTCTGATGTGGTCGAAGGTCTCTCGGCTGCTGCCGTGAGCGCGTGGCGAGACCAGAGCAATGAGCCAACGGATTCGCTGTCGAACCTGCTTTTCCTGCTCTGCCACTTGCTGCCTCGCGATCCCCGCGAGATCAAGCAGCGAGGGCTCCAGCAGATGATCGCCGTCGCACTGGCGCAGGGCGACGCGCTTCTGCGCAAGCAGGGACTGTACCTGCTCAAGGTTGCGTTCTCGCATCACGCGCTGCTGGACAAGAAGACCGAGTCCGTCCACCAGAAGACGCAGTTGGCGATCTGGGAGAGCTACATCAGCGCATCCGAAGTGATCCACATGCACCACGAGCAGCATTTGGTGGAGCAGGTCTGGCCGCAAGTGGAATACATCATCCAGTCCACTCTGGTTGTGCCACAGACTGACCAAGAGACCACCAACGAAAGCGGTGCTGACGAATGGCCCGTGACTTTGACGTTCGATTGGATCCAGAGTCTGCTGCTGCGCGTATTCTCGCACGAGAATCCGGTCGTGCGTCGTCTCTTCCTCGGCCACTTCATGCAGTGCTGCCTCGCGCAATGGAAGGCATGGGGCTCTTCCTCTGTTGCTATAGACCCGAAGCGGTCGTACGTTTGCGACCAGAGCTTCCACACATTCGTGCTCCAGCGGTTCCTGCGCATCCTGAATGAGCCATTGATGTACAAGACGTCCTCGAGAGAGACTTTCCAGGCGCAGGTGACGGAGTTCCTCTCGCACTACCTAGGCTTTCAGCTCATGTGGATGCCACAGGTCTCGCCTGCTGGTGCCACATTGATTAGGCCTGCTCGATTGCTGCCGACGTACTTGAAAGCTGTGCACGAGGCCATTTTCGGTGATCAGACCACCGCTCACTCTCCAGAAGCGCTCACGAGCATGCTACAGGTATTTGAAATCGCGCATCTGCTCCAAGCTGTGGCCACAGTCAATCGCAACAGCTCCCTGAAGCCCATCAACGATGATCTTCTGGATGAAGCCGCGATTGAACAGCTCCGATTCATCATCGAAGTGCACGTTATGGGCTCTTTTTCTCAAGCCGTGCGCACGAAAACGCTTGTGTCGTTGCAAAATGCTCTCGCGGGTGGCTACACGAACGTCTCATGCCACTCAGTGCACTCTCTGGCGCGCATTCTGTCGGTGTTTTCAACGTCCAGTCTGCTCGCCGCCAACGGCAAAGCTCTTTTGCTTCTGTATGGCTGGTTGCGCAGCGACGACGTGTTCCTGAGCAAGCTGACCGTCGCCCTTCAAATGTATCTCGCCCCTGATGAAGCAGACGCGAAGACGGCAGTGCTGAGCGCAGAGCAACTGGCGCGACTTGTTGTGTTCGCTGCCGATAATGTGGGCGGCAAATTGTGTCTGCAATCGCCCTTGGCAAGTCTGATTGGCATCACGACTGTCGATTCTTCCAAGCTGATTCGCTTCGTCGGCCAATTGGAAGAGCAAATGGGCAGTGCTGAGAACAGCCTGGAGTTATCACTGACCCCTCTAGCGTTCTACGGATACGGAGATGAAAGCGCGTTTAGCTGTCACTCGCTGTTTCGTCAGGCACTGGAATGGGCCACGACTTGGCTCTCGAGCGCAGAGGCCCGTGGCAGCAACGATGTGGTCGATACCGAGGCCGTCGAGTACGACCACGAGATGATGGAGGCTGCTGGTGTCACCGTGACTCAGATGGCGAC
Organism: Elongisporangium anandrum; assembly: GCA_023337935.1. Taxonomy (NCBI): domain Eukaryota; phylum Oomycota; class Peronosporomycetes; order Pythiales; family Pythiaceae; genus Elongisporangium; species Elongisporangium anandrum. Next base: position 7,831 of record JAADXR010000357.1, read on the forward strand.
GTATGCGATGGAATACGCAGGCGAACTCAATGTCATGGAGGAATTGGACGAGTTCTGCACATCGCTCAAGACTTTTCTATCGTCCCCCAGCGCTATTAGCAGCGACCAGACGATCATACTGCACTTCTTAGCGCGCATTGCGTCGCAGTCCAAGGCTGTCGACACCTTGAATGCGTTCCAGAGCTCTTCGATTCTGCAGCTTGTACTTAACGCGCAGTTGAACCGCCACGGTAGCGCCGGAAGCCGCGGTCTGGCCCGATACGCGATCTTGTTCTCCTCTAGCAAGTGGACGCTGATGCATCACGTGCTTCAAGCAGCGTCGTATGTGCCAACAGAGCTGCTGCAGTCCATCCTGGACGCGTGCGTCGAATCTCTCGGTGCTGCCGGCACCGACCCGTTCGTTCTGACGCACATGGTGCAAGTGCTCTCGCTGACACTCTCGCAGCTGGCTGGTACGTTCGTCCCGCCCACCGAGAACGACGATGGCAGCCACGAAGAGGTGCTGGATGCGCACTTCAGCGCCGTGTGGGGCGCCTACAGCGACTGCAGGTCCAAGCCCGATCTGCTCACGCGCGCTGTCGTGTGGTGCATGTTCCAGCCTGCCTTCCTGCTCTCGGAGCAGCTCTCAGCCGATCCGGACGCACTCATAAAGCGCTGGTTCCACAAGTTCATGCAATTTGGTGAACTGCACCGCCCAAATGTCGTCTTCCACCTCACGTGCCGCCTGTGCCAGATCTGGCGCGCTCGGCCGCGTGCTGCGCTCTGGTTCGTCGACGAAATCGCGGACCTGCTGCTCTACAAGGAGCCCCTGGTGAACGAGAAGGAACAACTGACGATGGACACCTCGCTCTCGGGTGGTGGCGAAGCAAATGCCGCTGTAACTGTTGGCGACAGCGGTTTGTCCATCAAGAACAAGTTTGTGCGCATCATCGTGCTGTCTTTCCTGGACGAGACCGTCGTGGACTTCGCGACGCCGCTGGAACACAACACAGAGCAGCAGCTCATGGAGGCGATCATCAACACGCTGCTGCGCATGACCACGACCGTCGAGTGGCAGAAGCAGCACATGCTGAACAGCGACGGCTTTGGCAAGAAGATCCGCTGCTGGCAGTCGCTGTGTGTGCTCAGCAAGTTCGTGACCAGCGCTACTGTGAACGGTGTGAGCAAGCTGCTCTGGCGATCGTTTGTGCTGCCACATCTGCCTGAAGTGCGCTTTTGCATGGAGATCTTTGCGATCCGACTGCTGTCGCGATTCCCAGGGCTCACGATCGAGCAGTACGTGGCTCCGCTGCTGCGCAATGTGAACCTGTCACCGCAGGTCGCGACGTCCGTCATTTTCGTCTGCGGATACGTGGTGCACTACCGCGTGGAGGATCTCTTGGAGCAGGAGCAGCAGCAGTGCGACCTGCTGCTCGAGTGCATGCTGCCCTGGATGAACTCCTCACACGGCCACACTCGTGTGCTCGTGCAGATCATGCTCAGTGTACTACTGCCTCGCTACGTGCACCAGCAGAAAGCCAACAAGACCACGAGCATGGACCTGCGCTTTCTGGAGCAGACGCTGGTCTTCCTGAGCGAGAACAAGGAGACCAAGCGCATGTTCCGTCGCCAGGCCAAACAGCTCGATCGACTGCGGCCTGAGTACGAAAGCTCGCTGCTCGGCGTGCTCTCGTCCTCGCACCTGAACGAGTTCCACGAGCTGTTCCCGAACGACGACGTGCTCCTGTTCAGCACGCAGCTGCAGGGCACCATGGCCGAGCTCTACGCGCAGTTCCAGCGCGAGCACTTTGTCAACGACATGGCGCACGTGCTGACCAAGAGCCAAGATGCCCCAAGCAATGCAGTGTCGTCCACGCTGGCGCCGCCTCCGATGAACCGCGTCGTGCAGCGCAAGATCGACACAAGCGCCATCCTGCTGGACGAGAGCGTGCTGCCCGTGGCCATGCAGCAGCGAGGCGAGCTCGTGGATCTCAACATCCGCCAGAAGAAGCGCCAGCCGGTCATCCTGTGCGCCAGCCTCGTGGACAAGGTGCCGAACCTCGCCGGCCTGGCGCGCACATGCGAGATCTTCAATGCGCAGTCGCTCGTGGTGCCCAACCTGCGCGTGTGCGACGACGCCATGTTCTCGACCATCAGCGTGACGGCCAACAAGTGGATCCCGATGCAGGAGGTCAAGCCCGAGTCGCTCGTGGCGGCGCTGCGGCGGTGGAAGGTCGAAGGGTTCACGATCGTGGCCGTCGAGCAAACGGCCTCGAGCGTCTGCCTCTCGACCTACGAGTTCCCGAGCAAGATCGTGATCGTGCTGGGCAAGGAGAAGGAGGGCATCCCTGTGGACGTGCTCCAGGTCGTGGACGTTTGCGTCGAGATCCCGCAGTTCGGACTCATCCGGTCGCTCAACGTGCACGTGAGTGGCGCACTGCTGCTCTGGGAGTACACGCAGCAGCAGCTCCAGGCTTCGTAGACAGAGAAAGTGAGCAAATGAATCCATGAGACGCCGCGTTGGTCCAAAACGATCGTTAACCGCCGCGTCGCTTCGACCTGCGTCTTCCTCCCGTTGCTTCATATCTATTCTTCCCGGCTTCGTACGAGAGAATGCAGCAGTCGAGCCGGGCCAGCAGCTTTAACGGCCCCACGAATGGTGGTGCCGCCATCCTGACGTCGCCCGACAGCTCGGACATTGGACAGAAGAGCAAGGCTGTGATCGACGGGCTCAAGAAGCTCTACGCCACGAAGCTCCGGCCGCTGGAGAAGAAGTACAACTACGACGACTTCCACTCGCCCTTGCTCAGCGACGCGGACTTCGACGCCAAGCCGCAGATCCTCATGATCGGCCAGTACTCGGTGGGCAAGACGTCGTTCATCGAGTACCTGCTGGGGCGGTCGTTCCCTGGCCAGCGCATTGGGCCAGAGCCCACGACCGACCGCTTTGTGGCCGTCATGTACGGCGACGAAGAGCGCACGATCCCGGGCAACGCCGTCGCGGTGTCGCCGGATCTGCCCTACGGCGGGCTCTCGATGTTCGGCACGGCCTTCCTGAACAAGTTCGAGGCCGCGCAAGTGCCGTGCAAGGTGCTGGAGAACATCACGGTCGTGGACACGCCGGGCATTCTCTCGGGTGAGAAGCAGCGCATCGCGCGCGGGTACGACTTCGTGCAGGTCGCGCGCTGGTTCGCCGAGCGCTCGGACATGATCCTGCTGCTCTTTGACGCGCACAAGCTGGACATCTCGGACGAGTTCCAGCGCGTGATCGAGGTGCTCAAGGGCCACGACGACAAGATCCGCTGCATCTTGAACAAGGCTGATCAGATCGACCAGCAGCGGCTCATGCGGGTCTACGGCGCGCTCATGTGGTCCATGGGCAAGGTGCTCAAGACGCCCGAGGTCATGCGCGTATTCATCGGCTCGTTCTGGGACCAGGAGATGGTCCACAAGGACAACGCGGCGCTGTTTGAGGCCGAGGAGAACGACCTCATGACCGAACTGCGCAATCTGCCGCAGAACGCGGCCGTGCGCAAGATCAACGAGCTGGTCAAGCGCGCGAGGCTGGCCAAGGTCCACGCGTACGTGATCGGCCACCTGAAGGACAAGATGCCGACCATGCTCGGCAAGGAGAAGAAGCAGAAGGAGCTGATCGAGAACATGGGCGAGCACTTCCGCGAAGTACAGCGCAAGTACCAGCTCCCGCCCGGGGACTTCCCCAACCTGGAGGAGTTCATGCGCAAGTGTGCCGATCGCAAGTTCTACAAGTTTGCGAACCTGAACGTCAAGGGCATGCAGGACATCGACGACCTGCTGTCCAAGGACATCCCGAAGCTCATGGCGCTGCTGCCCAAGCGCGACAACCGAGACGCCGACGCCGCTGCTGGAACTGCGGCTGGATTCAACCCGTTTGACCTGCCAGCGCGGGAGCTGGAGTGGGAGATCCTGCCCAAGAAGGCCGAGTACGACGCGATCTTCAAAACGCTGCGCATCGATGCGACCGGCCGCGCGAATGGCGTGGTCTGCATGGCACCGCTCCAAGCCTCGGGCTGCCCGCAGAACACGCTCAAGACCATTTGGGACCTCTCGGACATCGACAAGGACGGTTGTCTGGACGCCGACGAGTTCGCGGTCGCAATGTACCTGTGCAACAAGTCGAAGGAAGGCGAGACGCTGCCTGCCGAGCTGCCGGCGTCCATCGTGCCGCCCTCCAAGGTCAAGTTCATGCCGCCACCACCCATTGTTCCCATGTGAGTTGAAGCAGACAGACCAGCAGCTAGGGCAACGAGGACGAGAGAACTCAGCTGAAGGACTATTATACATTAAGAGATGTACTACTTCGTTAGCTGTGGTGTCGAGGCGAAAGGCTGCTACGCTGTGCCAAGACCTTGGCGCTCTCGTCGTTCTTCCGCTGGATGATGCTCTTGACTGCAAACTGCTTGAGTTCTTCGTACGTCAGCGCTCGCTCGTCTTCTTCCTCATTGGGTTCGTGCACCACGGCGGCTCCTGCTGCTGCATGCGGTTGAGTTGGGGCGTGAGCGACGGGCTCCGGTGTTGAATGCATCACCGGATCAGCTCCAGCATGCGGGTCCGGAGTCTCGGCACCGGCTTCTTGGTCGTGGTACTCGCTCGACGCTTGAGACAGCGCCGCCGCAAACTGCCTCTGCGATAGCGATTTGCGTGACGAGAGCTCAAAGCGAGAAGACTTTTTGCGCGACTGGAACTCCAACTGGTGCGGGTGCTGATGCGTCAGGTCCTTCCGTGATCCGACACCAGGGATCATCGCGTTCTGTGGCGCATTATCCTTCGCATACGGCGAGTTCGCCGGCAGCAGGAGCACGCCATTCACGCCTCCAAAGGACGGCACCTGGATGCGCAGCTTCTGCGTCGGATCTGAGGCCAGTGTGGCTGGGCCATAGCCCACAGGCGATGGTGACGCCAACGCTGTTGGTGCATGGTGGGAGACGATATGGGTCGCTGCATTTGACGATTCCTCTCCTCCCTCAGCATTGAGCATGGCAGCAGTGGTGGCCGCCAAGATGTCATGGTGCTCCTTCACGAGACTGCTCGTGAACGTCTCGATGGCCTGCAAGTACTCGAGCAGGTTGGTGTCCGTGACGTCACGAGCCGAGTGGGCTCCGAGCGCCGCGTGACTTCCGTGGCTATGCCCGAATGGGTCGAGATTGCGAGCCCCACTGGCGTGGACCAGCATGCTGTGGATCGAGTGCACGGACGACTTGACGCGCGAGATCTCGTTCGTGGCCTCTTCTGCCATCGCGTCAAGCACAGCATTGCGTTGTAGGACTCGCTGGTGCTTGGCTTCCAGAGCGCGGTACTGTGCCTTTTGTGCTGCGCTGGTCGCGAGGCCTTCGTGGGCTTTAAAGGCCTCAATATCCAGCTCCAGCTGCGCGATCTGCGCTTGCAAAGTCGCTTCCTCGCTCTGCAGCTCTTCAACGTGCTTGAACCGCTTGAAGTTGTCTTCGTCCCGCCGCAGCAGCTCATTCGCAATCTCGTTCATGTCGGTCACGCCCGTGAGCTGCCGGATGCCGCGGAAGGCCTGGTCGTACTTGGCCACTGCGTCGTCGTTTGTGGTCGTGAGCGCTCGCTCGAAGCCGATCTTCCAGGACGAAAGCGCTGCGACTCGCGAGAGCGTCGTCTCCTTGACCGTCTGCTTGCGCTTGGAGCTCGAATGGTGATCACCAGAGGAAGCATCGCCGCTGTCGAGACCTCCGGAACCAGGCGAGGAGAGCGGCAGGAACGAGCTCAGCCCTCGTGCATTGGCCTCTCGAAGGCAGCTCTCGATCGCGCGCTTGAGGTCCTGGAACTGCTGCTCGTAGTTCCGCTGGTCGCGCTCGGCCTGGACCTGGATCCGCTGCATCTCGTTCGTCACGTCGGCCTTGGCTGCGAGGGCGCGCGCCAGCTCGTCCACGGACGCCTCGTACCGCTGCTGGAACTCGCACATCTCGCGCTCTAGCTTCTTGTAGATGCCGTCAAAGATGATGCGGTCGCGACGCACTTTCTCGATCTGCGCGCGCAAGTGCTTGTTGATCGAGTCCATCTCGTTCTTTTTCACTAGCGACAGCTCCAGTCGGTTCTCCAGAGCGCGGACGCGGCGTCGACTGGCGCCCGTGGCGTCTGCCAACGCTGGAGCCGGCGATGAGCTGCCGCTGCTGTTGCCTTTGCTGCTGGCTGTCGAAGAAGACGAGGCGTTCTCAGCCACTGATTGCTGTTGCCGCAGCGTCTCGAGCTCGTGCTCTCTCTTGGCGATGAGCTCGTCCACACGGACCAGATTCTTCTGCACGAGCTCCAGCTTCCGCGTGAACGCCGCCGTGGTCTTCTGCAGGTAATCCACCTGCTGCTGCTTCTCCGGCCCGAGCAGCAGCTTCGCGTCGCGCGATTCGATGGCCAGCTCCTGCTTCAGGATCTGGTTCTGGGTCTGGAACTTGCGGATCGCCTCGCGCTGGTCCTGCACCGAGTACTTCTTGCTCGCGCTCGAGAGCGAGGGCGTGCCTGGAGGCTGCAAACCCCCTGGAAGCGCCACAGACGCGTGCCGCACGGTGTTCCGGCGCTGGTGCTTCCCGTTCTCGTGCTTGGCTGTTCTGGTCGTGATCGTCGGGTCGGCATCTTCGTCCTCACTGTGTGACCGCTGTGCGGCGATCGTGAGGCCCGCGATGATCCCGAGCGTCGTGTCAGCGCCCAGCAAGGTGCTCACAGCGTCCAAGGCGTCGTGACTCATGGCGGAAGCTCTAGCTTTGGTGCTTGGGGCGTTTCAGTGAGCTGCTTTTGAGGCTATAATGAGCTGGACAACATTCAAATACGTCAATTGATCTTACGCTTCAGCTACTTGCCACCCCACAACGGCCCAAGCGATGGATCCTGAATGCGCTCCAGTCGATCCGAGTGCGTCTTTGGAGCGTAGATGGTCGCTAGAGGCAGCAGCTTGGCCACTTCTCCACTCGCGCTCTGTAGAATGTACTGGATCCATGGGTCTTGAGCCAACTTGGCCATCTTGGCCACGCAGTGATCGTCTTCCTTCTTCAGACACAGCACCGCCGTTGTGCCCAGCGGCGTCGTGTCATCAGCCTTGACGTGGGAAAGGATCGCTGCTTTGAGCCCCTGCGCCGTCATTAGTGCTGGCAAGTGGAATGGAGGCGGCTCTGGGGCAGTTGGCGCTGCCGTTTGGATCGCTTGGACGAACGCATCGACCTTCTCCCAGGAGAACACGACAGTCGGCTGGCTGTCTGAAGTCTCCGACAGCCGCCGGATGGGGCAATAGAGATGCTCGTCTCCATTCCTGTGCAGCACGTCTCTCAAGAGCACTTCGTCTTCCATCGCGCCTTCCTCCACCGTGGACATTGTTTTCCTTCAGCGAAGGCCTGGGACGAGAGAGCGGAGATTGCGACGTGGGCTTTGGTCCTGGATAATCTGAGACTCACACACCGCGTCTATTGATCATTTAGCCTTGATTTGGTGAAATACATTCAGAGAAAGAGAGAGAGCAACACGTAAATGCCCTTCTACGCGTGCGAGTGCTCGCTGTCGCTGTCCACGGGCACCTTCTCGTACTGCTTCTTCTTGAGATGCAGACCTGGCGGGATGAGCGACGGCGTGTCGATCACGGTGGACATGACGATGGGCGTCGAGCGCTCCTTGCGCTGCTCGTTGTGGCAGTTGGAGGAGGACGACGACGCCGTGGGCGATCCGTCCTCGGACGTGTCCTCGCCATCGTCATCGGAGGACGAGGCGGACGACGTGTCGATCTTGTGGTGGTACAGATACATGGAGATCAGCAACACCGAGAGGCCGCAGCCGAACTCGAGCGAGGGCGAGAAGCTGAAGAACAGGATCGAGAAGAGCATGGTGAGCATCATGGCGATCGCGTGCGAGTAGACGCACGCGATGTTGTCCAGGTACTTGAGGATCACGCCCATGGAGATGCCGCCGATGCAGTTCACGACGATGACGGCGCCCGTCCAGCCGTTGTAGCCGTGGAAGAAGCCGTGCTCGCTGATGGCCTCGCTCTCGACCACGAGCCCGAGGCCGTTGAAGAGCATGCCGTAGACGTACAGCTGCAGGTTCTGCCACAGGAACGAGCACGAGCCCTTGCGCTTGAAGGCCCACTCGGTGAAGACGCTGGCGCAGGACGAGATGGTCACGGCCACGAGCACGAGCACGAGTCCGAAGAGCAGGCCCTGGGGCGACGAGTCCGTGTCCGTGTCCTCGCCGTCGCCCATGTCCATGGCCATGGTCGCGTTCTTGGCGGAGTCCCCAGTCGACGGCTGGGCCTTGATGTGGTCCGACTGGCTCGTGACCACGCCCAGCAGCAGCAGCGCGATGGCGATCTTGCGGATCTCGCTCAGCCGGCGCTTGAGCACGAAGCGGAAGAGCACGGCCGTGGTGAGGATCTTGAGGTTCCAGAGCACCGAGAGCGTGGCCGGGTCCACGAAGCGCAGAATCACGTACGTCAGGTTGTTGTCGATCATGTATAGGAACGACGGCACGGCGTAGAACAGCGACTCGCGCACCGACAGCCGCGGCGGCACGGGCGCGCGCGTGGCCACGATCGCCAGCGCGCACAGCGCGAACTTGAGCACCTCGATGAGGAACGTGACCGTGACGCTGATGTACGTGATCTTTCCGTGGGACTTGGACGCGTTGATGCACAGGTTGCCCGCGCACAGCAGCACGGACGTGGCCAGCATGCCCGCCAGAGTGCGCGCCATGCCCATGATGATACGCTGGACTTGCTCTCTGTGAACAGACTGACTCAAAATGAGAGCTACATAACAGATTTGCAAGGACGATTAACTTATGTTGCGCGTAGAGGTCTCTTCAGCGGAGCGCAACGTAAAACCATTATGTTGCTCCAGATGGCGGACGGACACCGTACGCATTTGTTTCACCTTGCAAAGATGTTCCGACGGCCGCTGGTGCTGGCGCAGGAGCTGCCGGCGCGCGAGATCCGCAGTCTCAAGGGCAAGTCGAACGCCAGTGCGCGATGGGTGCGGCGCCAGTGGAACGACCCGGTGGTCAAGCAGGCCAAGCGCGAAGGTCTGCGCTCGCGAGCGGCCATCAAGCTGCGCGAACTGAACGCCGTAAGAGCGTTTATTGGTGCTCGTCCTGCTCTGGATCTGACCATGATGCCTGCAGAAATACCAGTTGATTCGTAAAGGAGACCTCGTGCTGGATCTCGGTGCGGCGCCAGGCGGCTGGACGCAGGTCTGTGGGCGTAAATTTCTTCTGCGCAAGGGTCGAGCTTCTACTGACTGGACCTGAATGCTCTGTAGATCGCGGTGGAAGCCACAGGCGGCGCTGGCGGCAAGAGCCAAAAGCCCAGCAAGAGCAGCAGCGACAAGACCAGCCAGACGCCATCTAAGGTGAATGTGATCGCACTGGACTTGAACCGGATCGACCCGATCGACGGAGCGGCCGTGATCATCGGCGACTTCCGCCACGCGAGCGTGCGCAGCGAGATCGACGCGTTCCTGCACGGACGCAAGGCCAACGTGGTGCTGAGTGACATGGCGCCGTCGTTCTCGGGCAATTTCCTCACGGACAGTCAGGCCACGTTGCGGCTGTGCCACAATGCGCTCAAGATGGCCGAGCTGTATCTGAAACCCGGCGGCAACTTCGCGACCAAGATCCTGCGCTGCGACGGGTCCGAAGAGTTCCGCGACGAGCTCAAGGCCAACTTCGAGATGGTCAAGGGCATGAAGCCGCTGTCGTCGCGCTCCGAGTCGACCGAGATGTTCCTGGTCGCCAAGGGCTACAAGGGCAAGCAGAGCGAGAGCGAAGGCACAAACAATTAGACTAAGACAGGGAATTCAATCTATTCACAGTAGACGTGGGGCATTTCTTCTCTCGATCGAAATGAAGGGAACGTAGTCCCTACCTCCTTGCACGCAGAAAAAAAACAGAATGAAGTCAGACGCGAGTATGCAGCATGAGTAGCCCCCTTCGTTGGCGGCTTGACAGCCTTGAATGCAGATTTTTAGCTAGAGTTGGGTCGACGACTTCTATCGTCGTCGGTCTTGCAATGTTTCTCGGTTCTTAGTTGAGGTCCTGGCCCAGACGAAGCGCCAGCAGCGTGTCGTTGTACTGGTTGAACGCGTCCTGGATATCGTCCTGGAGCTGCATGGCCAGGGGGATCAGTTCAATGTTGACGTTGCCGCCAATCTGGCCAGACGCAGCCACACGAGGCTGCAGCACCTTGACGGCGTGGATCATTTCCTGCAGCTCGGTGTCCTGGCGCACGTCGCCAGCAGCATAAATGACCTTCTGCAGAAGCTGGTGCACCAATTGCTCCACTTCTTGCAGCTCGGCATCGTTCAACGGATCCGCATCGGCTGCGTTCGCCAATGCTTCGCGCTCTTCTTCCTCCCAGCGCTTGCGAGCTTCGGCATACGCCTCACGTTCGCAAATGTCTTGCGTACGCAGGGTCAGGTTGAGGAAGCGATCCATGTGAATGTTCAGCAGGGCATCGGGCATCTGGGTGAGCACCTGCGTCATGTAGCGGTTGAGTTCCTTCTCACGCTTGATGATAAACTTTTCTTGCTGGTTCTTGCCAATCATGGACGAGAACGGATGGCGCTTGGGGAAGCGAGGGAACCACGGGGCACGCTTTCCACGGCGACCAGAGGCAGCAGCCTTGAGCTCCTGGTGGAGGGCGTTGAAGTCGTTGTAGCGACCTCCCACAAGCCACGCAGTCTTGGACTGTTCCAGGATATCGCGGCCCCAGGTGACACGAAGCACGTACTCCGTGTATTCGTCGCCCCAGTTCTCATCTTGCAGTTTGCGGTGACCAAGAATGGTGCACGTGAGAATACCACCCTTGTACGGGATCGGAGGGCCCGTGGGGAACTCCTGGATCTTGCGCACGGGGTTCACCAGGTTGTCGTCATCCGCAGACATCAGGGGGCCTTGCGGCTGTTCGCCACCTTCGCCAAACAGGTCACGGCCAGCCTGGGCAAGCTGTTCTTGGCGCATCACGTCGCCAGCGACAGCTTCGCCTTCAACCTTCACGTTGTCGTGAGCCATCCAGCTCAAATCGGCGTTCTGAAGAGATTCTTCGCCGACAAGCGCACCAGCAACTCCCATCGAGCCGACAGCGCCCAATTCACCAGCCTGGCCACTTGTGGCATGCAGGGGCTGCACCGATCCGACGGTGGCGGAGTGGCCAGCAGCACCCACAGCACCAAGGGTACCAGCAGCACCCACGGCACCAAGAGTGGCATACGCCGCAGTGTTGTTACGCTTGGACTCGTCATACGCTCCAAGTCGACGGAGGGCATCAGCTTCCTCTTGGTGTGCGAGCGATGCAAGCTCAGCTGCCTGAGCAGCTTCTTGAGCAGCCATAGCAGCGGCAAGAGAAGCAGCCTGAGCCTTGTTCGCAACACGAAGGCGTCGAGCTTCATCACGGGCAACAGCGCGACGGAATGCGCGCTGGATAACGATGGCAGCCACGACCTTCTTCAGGGCCAGAGCGCGCTGTCGCTCTTCTTCGTCCTTCTGGGCCTGCAGAGCGCGCTGGCGTTCTTCCTCCTGCTGCTTCAACACCAACAAGCGCTGCTCTTCGGAAATTCGTCGAGCTTCTTCCACAGCGAAACGAGCCTTGCGGATATGGTGAAGACGGTTCAGGAAATGACGTTGCGCAGCAATAGTGTAGTACAGAGTGTGCCAGCGCTTCTTTGCTGACTTCTTCTTCTCCAATTCTGCGGCAGCGGCTTCTTCGAGAAGACGCTTGCGCAGCTTAGCTTCCTCAACTTGGTGTTGGCGTCTCACAGCCTTGTTGCGACCAAGTTTGCCACGCACAATAGCCTAAAGAGTACAGCAATTTTCTGTCAATACCTTCGAACCATATGTGGCAGGCCATGTATGTATGTATGTGTGTATGTATGTATGTACCTGAATCTTGATAGCAGCGGCATTCTTCTTGGCATTCACCTGTAAAACAATGTATCTGTTAGTTGTGATCCAAACAATACTCCACCAATTTAGACTGATACGTACCACAGCCATGCGAGCTCTGGTGCGTTCCAGCAATTCACGGAATGCGTTCGCAGCAATGATGGCACAGACAGCCGCCTTGAATTTCTTCTTAGCGAGGGCCTTGCGGCGAAGGCGATTGCGCTCAGCATTTCGGTACTTGAGGAACTGCTTGCGAATAGCATGCATGCGCATCAGCGCCTGCATCTTCAGGATGGCCTGCTTGCGTCGCTTCGTGAGCTCATACAGATCGATGAATGCACGCTGCGCCATGATCTTGGCGGTAGCGTAACGCCATCGTCGTCGAGCAAGCCACTTTCTCAAACGACCCACAATCCAAGGGCCCATTTTCTTCATATCGATCTTCAAGAGTGCATCTAGGAGAGCGATCTTGCCGGTCTTAAAGAAGACCTTGGTGCGACCAAGACGGTATGCATCAGGATCGACACGGAACGACCAAAGCACGGCTTCCGTGAAGGTGCGATCATTGTACTGGTTGAACATCGGGACCACCGATGACGGAAGCGCGGGCTTGTAAATGCGGCAAATTTCTTCGTAAGACACACGAGTCGGCAGACCCACCTTCAGCAACTCGCACGTGGCAAGCATACCCGTGCAACGCAGCTGATCCACGACGTAACCATGGTCAAAGACACCCGTTGTCATCGTAGGATTCGGCTTCACACAACGAATGAAGTTGCAACGAGTCGCATTCAGCGTATCAACAAGCTCCTGCATCTGGTCGCAGAATTTGGAAGACACACTGAGCTTCTTCGACTGGCCTGACGCTGACACTGGGGCATCCATGGATTGAATTCCTTCAAGCTTCGAGGAGAACAGGTCCTTGATCAAGGCCGAGTTACTGGACATGACGAAATCCTTCAGGTCCTTCGGGATCGTGTCGTTGTTCTTGTCAATGAAGTTGCCAATCGTGTACGGAACCTTGGTGGCAAAGTGCTTCACGATGAAAACGAACTTCTTGTCCTTTTCATGCGGAGCTAAGAAGTGCGGGTGGCCAGCATGCGTCTTGTGCAGAGTGGCATTCCACTTCTCATCGGAAGGCTGCGGGGTCTTCGCTTCCTGGTCAAGCAGCGGCAAAATACCATTCGGCTTGAGCGAGATCAGATCAATGCACTCGCGGTTATCCGGCCAGATAATCTTGCCGACATCAATGCCTTCCTGAGTGAACAACTCCTGTTCGGCAATGAAGACCTGCTGGTTGAAGGTCGCCTGAAGAGCTTCGTTGGCGTAGTTGATGAGCAGCTGCTCAAAGTCATTTTCTTCGAACGATTCAAAACCGAAAATATCCAGCACACCAATAAACGGCAGGGAGCTAGCACCATGGCCAAGCGAACTGTTGATCTTGAAAAGAATCCAGTTGAACAAGTGGTCGTAAATGGACTTGGCAATGGCGTCACGCACGTAGCTACCTTCCTTGGCTGTACGTCTGATCGTGAAAATTTCGCCACGAGTAGCAATTTCGCGCTCACGGATAACCTTCGACAGGCCTTCGCTATCAACTCCCAAAAGCGACGCACAAATAGCCAAAGATCGCTCAGCATCCTTCGTCACTTCGCCGACGTCACCTTCGCCAGTTTCACGATCCTTGAGGCGAATGTTACCGAGGTGCAAGAGACCGGCAAGCACGGTCCAAACTTGCTTCTGCAGGGTGGCATCAATGCCAACAGTGCCCAAGGCACTGCCGACTTCGTCAAACAGGAGTTCATCATCCACGTTGGGATCCGAGACGCAACCACTCTGGTTCAGGTAGGCAAACTTGTCCACTCCTTCGAGGTTCAATTCGGAAGACAGCGCATCGTTCGCACCCGAGAGGAGGAAGTAGAAGATGTGGAAGTTACGCTCGCCGGGGATCTGGGCGACGACACGGAACTTCTCGAGCAGATACGTTTCAATGAACGCACCGCAGAGCGTGTTGGTTTCCGGCTGGAACTGCAGCTTCATGAACTTGCCGAAACGAGACGAATTGTGGTTTCGGAGCGTCTTGGCGTTACCGAACGCTTCCAGGATCGGGTTCGTGTCCCACAATCGCTTGTCCAGCTCCAGACCCAGCGTCTGCTGCTGCGAGGACACTTCCTTGCCCTTGACGACCAGTTGCTCACGCGACGTCAAGTAGCGAAGCACGATCTTGGACGTTTCCGTCTTACCGGCACCGGATTCGCCCGAAATCACGATCGACTGGCAATGGGCCGGCGAACGCAGAGCCATTTGCTGGAAGGCCACCTCAGCGATGGCGTACGGATGCGGCGGACGGTCCCCCATCTGCGTCTTGATGTAGTCCGAGACCTTGGGCTCCACGACGCGCACCAGCGGGTTCACCGCGATCAGCACGTTGGCCATGAGCGTGTACGGGCGCAGGTTTTCCGGCTTGGATCGCGCGTACAGGTTTTCCAGGATGCCGGCTTCGTGAATGTAGTACAGACTCGTCATGTCGTCGACCACGCGCGGGTTCACGCGGTAGAGATCGCCGATATCGCGCAGATCGATTTTCTCCTGGCCGAACTTGCCGTTCACGGTCAGCACCATGCCCTTGTCGCCTTCGTCCTTGAACGACACGATCTCGACGATACGCCAGACGCGCTCCGGGTCCGGGATCCAGATCTGCGAGCCCACGACCACGGGGTCCTGGGCGAGCGCCTTCACGACCTCGACGGTGTTGCGGCGGCGCAGGTTCTTCTCCGCGCGCTTGCGGTTCTCCAGCACCAGGCGCTGCGCGATGCTGAGGTTGCGCACATCGACCGGCGCCGCGCGGTGCGGCTGGAAACGATCGTACGTGGGCAGCGCGCTCGCAGCTGCGATGCCCGCGCGAGGCTTCCCGTTATTCGACATCCTAATTCAGCACGCACACACGTCAGCATATTCAACCCGACACCACGTGGCGCGATCTATTTCGTTTGAGCGCTGTACCTGACGACTCGACGGCGGCGCTTGGTCTAGAGAGACGCAGGTAGGCAGGCGAGACTCAGAGACGCTGGTGGCTCGAGGGCAGAGGCGGCGAAGGACGGTGGTTCCTTCCGCTGCTTCCTGCGCTCTTGGCTCTGACGTACGTACGTCGAGCTTCTTCAATTTGCGACTGATTGCCCCCTCCCCCCCCCTTGAGGCTCGGCGCTGAAATTTCGAACGCACCGGTATACCGGTATTTACCTGTACTGTATCTCTCTCTGCTCGGCTGGGTGTGGTACAGAGCCCGGGAGATGTTCCCACCCGTAAACAAGCGCCCGGATTGGTGGATTTATAGGTTGTCCAGAAACCAGAACGCACGATCGGGAGGAGATGTGCGACAGCCCCGATGTGGCATCGAGCATGCTGCCATGCAGGAGTCCATGTTTGCTAATGCGGTGCGCTGAAGCAATATGCGCAACGACTGCACCACTGAGATCGAGCAGAACACAATTAGGCAATCTGAAATAGTAAGTAGGGGAGTACAGTTTGTTTCTTTGGAAGGATTGCGTCGTGAGTAACGCTCGAGACTGGTACAAGGGTTAAAAATGGTACACCTGCCACGAGTACCTGTTTAATCGAATACCGATCGCGCATCTCCCACGCATTCACATTTCATATCTTTGAGTATTTTATTCACTATCGCAGGTTCCGTAATTTACCTGGAATCAGAGGGTGCGTAAAATACCACGGCCGCGTAAAAACGATCATTGCAGCTTGGTTCTGCTACGGCCGTTCTGATTGGCCCACTCGACCTTATCTTCCTCTTATTCAACCAATCGGAATCGCGCTCTATGACTCAGTCGCGTCACGCCACTCCCGTGTTTCTGCAACTTTAGGAGGGAGGGGGAATGATACCTTTGGCTCATAATCAAAGATTCCCCCGACCCAAGAGATCAAGACGACCATGGCCAAGCTCAGCATCAAGCAGGTGGACGTCAAGGGCAAGCGCGTGCTCATCCGCGTGGACTTCAACGTGCCCTTCGCCAACGGCGTCATCTCCAACACGCAGCGCATCGACGCCGCGCTGCCCACCGTGCAGTACGCGCTCGACAACGGCGCCAAGTCCGTCGTGCTCATGTCGCACCTGGGCCGCCCGGACGGCAGCGTGGTGGCCAAGTACTCGCTCGCGCCGGTCGCCACCGCCGTGCAGGAGAAGTTGAACCGCCCCGTGACGTTCCTGAACGACTGCGTCGGCGCTGAGGTCGAGGCCGCTTGCGCCAACCCGGCCGAGGGCAGCGTGATCCTGCTCGAGAACCTGCGCTTCCATGTTGAAGAGGAAGGCAAGGGCAAGGATGCCGCTGGCAACAAGGTCGTGGCCACCAAGGAACAGGTGGCTGCCTTCCGCGCCAGCCTCAGCAAGCTGGGTGACGTCTACGTCAACGATGCCTTCGGCACGGCGCATCGCGCTCACAGCTCCATGGTGGGCGTGGACCTCCCGGTCAAGGCCGCTGGCTTCCTGCTCGACAAGGAGCTGGTGTACTTTGCCAAGGCCCTCGAAGCCCCGGAGCGCCCGTTCGTGTCCATTCTCGGCGGCGCCAAGGTGGCCGACAAGATCCAGCTGATCATGAACATGCTCGACAAGGTCGACGAGATGGTGATCGGCGGCGGCATGGCCTTCACCTTCAAGAAGGTGCTGAACAACATGGAGATCGGCAGCTCGCTGTACGACGACGAGGGCGCCAAGATCGTGGAAGCCATCGTGGAGAAGGCCAAGGTCAAGAACGTGACGCTCCACCTGCCCACGGACTTCGTGATCGCCGACAAGTTCGCCGCTGACGCCGCGACCAAGGTCGTGACGCAGGAGGAAGGCATCCCTGCCGGCTGGATGGGCCTCGACGTCGGCCCGGCCTCGCAGGTCGTCTTCGCGACCGCCATCGCCAAGGCCAAGACCATCGTCTGGAACGGCCCTGCCGGTGTGTTCGAGTTCGACGCGTTCGCCAACGGCACCAAGACCGTCATGGACGCGGTCGTGAAGGCCACGGCCGCCGGTGCCACCACGATCATCGGCGGCGGTGACACTGCCACCTGCTGCGTCAAGTTCAACACGGAGGACAAGGTGAGCCACGTGAGCACGGGCGGCGGTGCCAGTCTGGAGCTGCTGGAGGGCAAGGTGCTTCCCGGTGTCGATGCGCTCTCGTCGGCCTGAATCGCAGCGCGATCTTTTCTGTAACGCTTGCGTCTGTAAATGCAAAATCTCAGCCACTCTGTTCCCATTGTTACGTCTTCATCATGTATCCCATTGGCCTGCTGTCTTCATGGCTGAATGCAATCAACAGACAGAATGGACTGCTTCGTGTTGGAACAAGTTCAAATTGTTTTCATAACGACATACGTGAAGAATAAAAAGATGCAGCGGGTGCGCTACTAAGTGACGCGAGGGCGAAGTCATCTTCCTGCGAGACGCCCTCGGCGTTGGATCGTCAGGCCTTTACACTTCGGTGGTCGAATACGAGCTGGAGTAGCCGATCTGATCGAAGCCCGTCATGGCGCTGTAGTTGGTGTACTGCTGCTGCTCGGCAAAGTCGCGCTCAGCCTTGTTGCTGTTCCACTCCTCCATCTCGCGCTTGTATCGTGCTCGATCGATGATCTCCTTCTCCACAAACGGCGCCTTCTGCTCGTCCGTGGCCTTGCCCCAGGCCTCGCCCAGTTGCTTCGAGATCTCCGTGTTCTTCATGTCCTGGTGCTCCGCCTTGATACGCGGACGCATGACCTGGCTGTAGAATAAAAATGCCGACGAGGCGCGCTTAGGCGCGTCCGGGTGCTTCTTTGCGCGTTTGTTCGGCACGCGCAGCGGGCCGTCGTACGAGGACATCTCCTCCTCGTATCGCTGCTTGTCGGCCTCGGCCGCGGCCTTCCAAGGCTGCTTGTCGTCGTCGTTCATCTTGGCCCAAGCGTCGGCGATCGCGCGCATGACGTCCGTGACCTTGGCGTTCTCGGGCAGCTGCGCCTTGATCTCCTCGCGCTTGTCCATGGAGAACAGGATGTAGGGCGACTTGCCGCGCTTGGGCGCGCCCGGAGCCTTCTTCTGCAGGCGCTTGCGCTTCTTGCCGTCCTTGGCCATGGGCACCCAGGCAGCGCCGCCATGATCCGCCGACAATGGTTCCATGCTTGATTGCTGTGGTTAAAACCTCAAAAACCTTGCGTTTGACCTCTTCTTTCTATGGAGTATACTCAGCTCTTGAGCAAATCGAAGAATGAGGAATAAACTATACCATACAACGAGCCTGCGTTACGAGGTCATCCCTCCTCCGGCCTATAGACACGCAGCAGGGGCCGCCCATGCACACGGAGGATGGGCGACAGCAAACGAGCAGCTCTTGATGGGTGATTGAATCGGGAGTTTTAAACACCTCGCAGATTCAAACTCAAGGCAAAGAATGGAAATGGGCGGGAAACGTCGGCATGTGGTCAGTTGAGGGCGCTTTGAGGCCATGCTGCGAGCGATGGATGTATCTCCATCGACCTGATCGCTGCGTCTAGGACTGGACTCATGTCTTGCGGATGATAAGCGCTCGCAGGGCAATAGCGCTGCAACAACTGCGCCTTCTTCCTGAAGAGTCGGCTGCAGCATCAACGGCGATATATGATTGGCTGAAATAGGTACGCGTGGATGCATTTCAGCCAATGGGGCAGTGTGAAATCCTCCGCCAGAGGTTGGAAACGATCGAGAGAAGCGATGGCGAAGCACCACCCGGACCTCGTGATGTGCCGCAAGCAGCCGGGCGTGGCCATCGGCCGCCTGTGCGAGAAGGACGACGGCAAGTGCGTGGTCTGCGACTCGTATGTGCGCCCCTGCACGCTGGTGCGCATCTGCGACGAGTGCAACTACGGCTCGTACCAGGGCCGGTGTGTGATCTGCGGTGGACCCGGCATCTCGGACGCGTACTACTGCCGCGAATGCACACAGCTGGAGAAAGACCGCGACGGGTGCCCCAAGATCGTGAACCTGGGCAGCTCCAAGACCGATCTGTTCTACGAGAGGAAAAAATACGGCTTTAAGAAGCGATGAGCGCTCGGAAAATGAGGCGATGGCGCCCAATGGAATCGGCAAGCGCAGCGTTTTATGGACTCGCTTGTAGCTTCTGTTCTGTGTAGGCGCTCTAAGCTTCAGAGACTAATCATAAGATATTTGCTTTGTCAACCGCTTTGGCATATCTCCTCCTTCAGTCTTCAGGAGGGAGCTCCACTTTCAGTCCTCCAGCCATGGGCTCGTAGAATCAGCAGTCACGCATCCGCCAAGCGGTCACCAGCCATCAGATGAGGAGGCCACGTGTGTCCGATCTCAGGGCAGGCAGGCGGTCAGCTGACCCAACAAGCAGAGGTCCATGTTCCTCCTGACTTCATCCACCAACTCGAGCAGATTCTGGTCGGGAGTCCAGTTCATCTCCAGAATGTACAGTGTTGCCTCTCTGTAAGGGAACATGAGATCAGGCACCGTGTACAGTACCTGGACGCTTTGATGCATGGCACCGGGACGTGAAAAGAGTTGGAGTCCATGGTGGTATACTGCGTAGTAATAACTCGCAAACGGACCTGATTTGGATATGACAGTCAATGCATTATGCCATTGCATGCCGACTGAGAGCACAGCGGACATACGAGAATCCAAGCATGGAACAGATACTGTAGCTGTGACTGGATCGAAGCCAGATCCAATCTGTCAGTCGATGGAGGAGGCGTCAGCAATGCCAACCGCCGTGATTGTGTCCTGCTCTCCGTGTATCAAGCAGACTCAGCTGCTCCGTTCTTCAAAGATGAGGATGAGGGCCGATCGGTCTTCCATTCCTTGCACTTGCCGAGTGAGATAATCATGATTGTGCTGCTCACAGTACGCCTGCGTACCCTTCATGACACCAGAAGCAACGCTTCTCTTTCTATCAAGTGCAGCTGCCGCTCCTTCCACCAAAAGTGACTTGGGATGGAGGTGACAGTAGGCCTGCCTACAGTAACGGTTTGACGGGTCGAGAGGAGCAGCATCAAGGTCCGCACTTCAACGATGGGGCGCGAGTGATCTTTGTTGACGCCTCTGTGACAGTCATAAATACGAGCCAGACAGACAGAATTCTGAATTCGCGGTCTTAGGGCGAATGACGCAGCAGAGCGCTGGCGCCGGCATGGCCATTACGTCGATGCAAATCGCTTCTCCTGGATCACGACGACGTCTGATCTGTACGCGGCTATGTCGAGGTTGCTTGGTGGCGGTGCAAGTGCAGGACATCCCACCACCGCCGGCGTAAAAATGCGGTTAAAACGGTGCAGCTAAAAAGTAGCTTAATTTTAGAGATTCTAAAATGTAGTTTAGCTTTAGAGGCTGTCAGCGCATCCTGCATGCTCATTCCTGCTCTCTGGACCAGCCTCAGCCTTCCCCCATCCCATTCGCCCCCCTGCTTCAAGCTGCATTCAAATAACCAGTGTAAACACCGTCAAACATGCGACGGATGTGCCTACTTGCAGTTACGGTAGCCCAGGCCCCACAGTTGCCTCCTCACCCGCCGAAGAGCCGTCGTTACGAGCCGAATCATTCGCTATCTTCATCGGCAAGTCGCCTAATGAAGCCACGGAAGGATTTGCGCTCACAAGTCACTAGCGTACGGTATCGCAAGTGTACATACGCTGTCACATGGCAGGCACGAGCGTAAGACAGGGCTGTGCGTTCAAGCTTTAGCGTAATGGGTTCCTGTGCCATGTCCACGGAGAATGGAAAGGAGCGCAATTGCGGATCTATCTGTCTTTCCGATAGAGAGCAGCGATGGGCACAAGACACACGGTGGATGGGATCAATCGCGTTGTGTCCAAGCCTTTCGGCCGGTGGCTGGGGACGATAGCATCGGCACGGCCAGAGAATGCCGCATCCCCCAAGCCCCATCAAGAGCCCAGCTCATGCCTCCATCCATGCTAGAGCACCAGCACTTGTACGATTGGTTGCAGCTTAGGTTGGATATCATTTCCCAATTGGCGCACTCCGGCATTCACCATGCTCTCTCCGCTTCCGACGACTCACGGCGACCAAGTGCAGCCTCCACCGGCGGTCTCCTCAACGCGACGCTGGTTGACTCGTGCAGCTGTTGCTGCCATGGGCGTGACTTGTGCGGCGGGCGTGGCACTCGGTCTGTACAGCGTGCACGGCGAGCCGTTCCAGCATGACGCCTTGCGGTTCCTGGAAGAGATGGCGTCGAGCGACGGCATCCAGATCACGTTCGTGCCCAAGGCGTCGGCCAATCTGCCCAACGGCACGAGCTTCCACGGCTACCTCATCCCCAAGAACTCGGGCAATAGCTCGGCCACGCTCTCGTTCGACGGCCGACTGTCGTACACGTTCAACAACCACGAGTACAACTTCACGATCCTGGACAACCGCGGGTTCATGACGGTCGAGAACACCACGAGCGGCACGATCGTGACGAACGACTGCCTCGATGCCGACAACACCATCTCGGTCGACACGTTCACCGAAGCGCTGCTCACGGCACGCGTGGTCGACGACACGGGCGACTTCGAAGTGGACTGCTCAGGCGGCAAGCTCGTGGAGTTCACGCTCGAGGACGAGCCGTACGTGTTCTGCGGCAAGAAGGACAAGACGTACAATGTGCACGGCGACGACATGCAGGCCAGCATCAAGATCCTCAAGAACAACACGGCCGGTCTGCCCACGCGCGACCAGTTCACGCGTCCACAAGGTCTGCCCTCGACAGCCTGCGATGTGATCCGCAACGCCACTACCACCACCACGTCCACGCGAGCGCTGCTGCAAAAGAGCATGGCCACTGCCAAGGACGCCATGGCGGTGCTTTCGGGCAAGCCGCGCCGCAGTCTGCTGGGCGCTTCAAGTTGCAGCTGCACGGGCGGCACCAAGGCGTGTTTGTTCGTGCACGGCCTTGGCCACACTGGCACCGGCACGGTCTCCGACAGCTACTCAGACTACTGGGGCGACATCGCGAGCGAAGCTACGTGCTGCTCCTCGACTAAGTTCATCCAGATGGACACGACCAACAACGCCTGGTACGCGGACACTCTGCCCAAGCAGGTGTGCGCAGCAGCACTCGCCATGGTCAGCAGCACGGACGACATGAACATGAAGAACATCGCCCTCATCGGCCATTCGATGGGCAACTTGGTCATCGCCTCTGCTATCATGAAGGGTCTCTGCGGCATCGACACGTCGACGTCCAAGTGGATCTCTCTGGCTGGACCAATGCAGGGCAGCATGAGCGCTAATCTGGCCATCAACGTGTGCAGCGTGGCCAGCACGTCGGCCGCCACTCTGGCCGTGCTCGAGTTCTTTGGTCTATGCCCCACGGGAGCGTCCACGATCTCACTTGCATACGATGGCACGTCCGACTCGACGACTGCGCTCAACGCGTACTACCTGCAGGCGGCTTCAATCTACACCAAGTACGTCACGTCCAACATGTGCGGCACCAGCTCCACTGGTCTGCTGACGATCTACTCGGCCGAGTACGCGCTGCTGGACGCGCTTTCGGGCCATGCAACTGGTGATAACGACGGCGCTGTGGAGATCTCGAGCTGCCGTGACGGCCTCTCGTCCTCGCTCTACTCGACGTCGTACGATGGCGGCAACTACTACAAGGCCGCTCTCAACCACAAGGACATCTCGCTCTACAACGGAGACGGCTGGTACGGCAGCGCTCGCAAGCCCGTGAAGTGGTTCAACTGCCAGTTCTAAGTTGAAGTTATGCAGACAGTAGTGTTTATAATCCTCGCAGTAATTTTGAGCGTCCAGTTTCAATGATGGAAGTCATGTTTGTCAGCACTGGCTCACAGTCAAGGCCAATAGTTTCAAAATCCTCGCACATTTTCCGTCGTGCGTTCTCAGCATCCGGCGTTACGAGGGCTCAGAATCCACCAGGAGCTAAACTCCGAAATCAGAAAATCCGAAGGCACGAAGACTCATTTGAACCCATTGTCGTCCCAGCTTGGACTTCTTAGTCAATCTCCAATTTGCTGTGACCAATCTTCATTGCTCTCCGATAGTCATGCAATTACAAGAGCCCAAGCCCAGCCAGACCAAGAAGTGGATCAAGCGCATCACGATGGCTGCCATCGGCACTGCTTGCGCTACTGGCATGGCCATCGGACTCTACGGTCACCACGCAGTGACATTCCGACACGACAGTGCTCGCTTCTTGAGAGAACTTGCTTCGGCTGACGGAATCCAGATCACCTTCACGCCCAAGGCGTCTGCAAACATTCCCGATGGAATGACGTTCAATGCGTACTTGATCCCCACGAACGACGGCAACACGACCCAGAGCTTCACGTTCGACGGCCGACTCTCGTACACGTTCAACAACCAGGAGTACAACTTCACGATGATTGACAACCGAGGCTACGTGACGGTGGAAGACCTCTCAAACCGCGAGATCTCGATCAACAACTGCTTGTTGCGGGAGAACATCCCACCCATTCACACCTTCACGGAGTCTCTCTTGACTGCTCGTGTTGTGGACGACGCTGCGAACTTCAATGTGGACTGCTCCAATGGCAAACTGGTGGAGTTCACGTTCGCTGACGAGCCGTATGTCTTCTGTGCTAGTTCGGACAAGATTGTGAACGTCTATGGTGATGATCTTCAGGCGTCCGTGCAACTCCTTCATAACAACACGGATGGTTATCC
>JAADXR010000358.1:0-31381 GCA_023337935.1 Elongisporangium anandrum
AATCTTGGGCACCCACAGTCTGTTCAACCAAGACTCATGAAGAAGCATTCATGTTACAGGTTGACACCACTCAACCCAGTCTGTAATATTTCAAAATTATCGTCGTATTTAAACTTTCCCTTGGTCGGCACTTCGATATCCCCCAGCACCATTGCCGAACCTAACAATGTACTGATTGTAATTTTCCGTTTTGTTTGCGGTAAGGAAAAGTACATATGTACTGCTTTATGGAAATTCCTCCCGCGCTAGGTTATCTCTCGTCTCTGTTCTTCGTCTCATCACCTCTTTACGGGTTTGGCGCTTACTCTGAGGCTTTGCATGAAGCCTACCTGTACAGTATGACCCGTTTCGTAGAAACCCACATATTCACTGTGGGTTCACTTCAAAATCACGTTAATTATGGCATTCGAATACCATACTGTAAGTAAGCGGACAACTTGATCACAGTGACGAATGTACAGCCATAGCGATTGATGTTGCCTCTCTGCTCCCCAATGGCCACGTCACCTGGGTGCTCATTGTGTCAATTGCGCGGTCCAATACCACAGACGAACGAATGAGTATACCCATGACGGACCAGTTCCTCGTCTTTTGTGCAGGAAGTCCGTCAACTGAGAAGCGTGGGCGGGTTGTACACCGCGATGAGGTATAGCGTGGCTCTGCTCAATCCATTCGCCCAGCATTCTCGCTTCGTCCAGCACCGCGAGGTTTGCCATGAGAGATCCCCCTTCCCCCTTTAAAATTTAACCACACCAATCTCACAGCAACTCAATATCGAAGTGGAATGAGCGTTATGGAGCGGGAGTATAGTTGTTCCAGCTGCTCGATACAAGCGGCGCGCCGTTCTTGAACACTGCAGCCTCGTCAGTTCGTATTACGGATGAAGGAAAGGACATTGAAGGCATCCGCAATCAGATCCATGACAAAAAGCCATCTGGAACAAACCTACTGGGCCAAATAGCTTCAAGTCGACTGAAGATTTACGCGAATATGGCAGCGTTTCGCACGAACAATCCGCCTCTAGATGAGGATTTGCCGATCAAGGGGCTTAGTAGAGCCAAAAACGATGCTATTATCGTGAACGTACCGCAGCTGCTGGAAACTCCGCACAACAACCGTTCAAGATCCAAACACACCAAGTATGACCTTGAATCCGTCAGCGCTGATGCGGTTTTGAGAGGCCCTTGGCTGCGACAAGACCAACATCAAGCAGGATGCCTTGATCTCGCTACCGAAAGATGTGTTTATACTTGGGAATTCGATCATTGGTTCACATAAATACGTACGTCGTTATTTCCCGCGTGTGCTTAAGACTTGTGCACGTGTGATTCACCGCGAAAAGACTCCGCATCTCATTGTTCTGGGCAGTCCTGGGATAGACAAGACGTCTTTGGCTACGTATTTCGCCCAAATCGGTGTGACTGTAGTGGAATGGTAGAGAAGTGGTTCAAGGATCACAACATGCCTTTGTCCGTACTCTTGACCTGCCAGCAATCTACTACATCGCAGATGCGGCCAAGCCTGTGCATAGTCCAGCAAAGACGATTCTGCTGACGTCTCCACATCCTTCAGCATGGCACGAGTACTCCAAGACGAAGTACGATTCCCTGTGTCGTCTCTGGAAGAAATCCAAATGTGTCGTGAACGTTTGTATCGAGATCTGGATTTAGTGAATAACCACTTTCGTCGCTGGGTGGTATTCTGCGCATTGTGCTGGAGTGCGCAACAGTGGACGATCAGCAACAATTGCTTGAGAAAGCCATTCACAGGGTCAATGTTGAGTCTCTAGTTTGAGTTTTGTGGAAATTTAGATGCAAGCGATGATCAAATATTGCATCTTGTCCAAAATGAAATCACGCCAGCGACTGCTGTAGAAACCATCGCCCCTCCTCAGTTGGAAACGTTGAGTTTTTAAAGCAGGAGGAAGCTGCTGGTGCTGAAGGGAGTTTCTACTTTCGACCGTGTGCGACGAATTTCCAGTTTATGGACGCGTTTATCAGACCTGATATCTTGCTACAGACCACAACGGCTTACACGCATCCGTGCAGTCAGCATGCCCTTCATTCTCCAAGCCGCTGGTCAGGTTCAATACTTCCAGTACCAAAGCTATCTCGATTCGAAGGGAAAACAAACGGCTCAACCAAACCCACTTGTGTGTCGCCGTCAGTATGAACAGCATCAATATGTAATACACACTTCGCTGGTGCAGAGACCCACAGTGGATGGTCCCCATTTTTTTAATGTGAAAGCAGGTCCAGCACATACTCAGCTGTTGGGGGGTTTGCATGTTCGCGAATGATCTTGCAAAGCATTTGACAAAGGAATCATATTGCAACTGAAGTTACGAAAGCCACTTTAAAGTGTTTAATATGAAGTTGGGTGCAGCTACAGGGCAATAAAAAAACTGTTTTGTTGCAGCTCAAAGTGGTGTTTGCCTGCATTTGGCTTCCAGGTTTGCGCAATTTCTCAGAAGCCAGTCGATTTCACCAAAACGTTTTCGGCAGAGAAGGCTGAAATCTTCGCTCGGAACAAGGGTGATCTTGCATTGTAGCACCAAATATTGCATTATGCTCATATGTCCGTTCCACGCGGCTGTGGATAATGCCGGCTGAGCGAACTCCTCGCTTGGATACTTGTCGAACAAATATTTGATAATATCCAAATGACCGTTTCTCGCTGCGCGTTCCATCGCATGTTTGATACAGTTTGTGAGTGGCAGATTCTCATCCAACCAGCGAACAATGTGAAGGTGACCACGTGATGCAGCACATTCCATAGCTTGCGTCGTGCAGCCTTCAGTGCGATTGGCAAGAAGCCACTTCACCATTTCGAGATGACCGGAGGAGACAGCAGATTCCAAAGTGCAGTTACTGAAACCCTCAGACATGTGCGAATGCAGCCACTGGATGACTTCGAAATGTCCTTGGATTGCAGCGCGAGATGTAGTACTCATCATGCATCCTGTGTACTCAAACCGATGAAGCCACTTCACAACAGGCAAATGACCTTCAGTGATCGCTAGAAACATTGCCATGGATGAAAATGTTGCTCCGTTGGCATGCAAGCGCTGTACAAGTGCCAAATCTCCACGCCTGGCTGCAACGCTCATGGCTTGTCCTCTATCAGCGTCAGGACAGGCCAAGAACAAACATTCAACCACATTTACATCTTTCTGTGGTACTAAGCACTGAGCGCAGCAGGCTAGACTACTAGAGATCCACGTCTGTCGTGTCAGAGGAGAACTCCAATCGTGATTGCTGAGAACCCACTGCACTGTTTCCAAATCATCGCATCCTCGTTTAAGCTCCTTAAAGTATCCGCGAGGATGGTGCGCATAAAGCCACTGCGCCACATCGAGCCTCCCTCGATACACGGCCCAGTCGAGAGCAGTTGTAGGCCATTTCACATTCTCTTGTTTGCTCACCCATTCCACAGCCTCCAGCGGACCATCGGCTGCTATTTGGTCAAGCAGTGAATCGTACAAGCCGTACACAAAGATTCTGGAACCACGTGAATACCCGAGCTTCAACATCTTGAATCCGTCCTCGGTTTCGAAATCCAAACAATAGGTTGCATAAGCATATCCCCTAAGATGCTGGTATACCCAGTTTGCGATCTCTGGTTTCTCGCAATCGACGCCTACAGGTCCAAACGCCCTCGGGATACCTCGCTTGTGGGTCCACTGAAGAACGTCGAGTCGGCTTTTCATGCATGCCAGCTTTAGTATTTGTGCGATGACTGCTGTATCCACTCGCTCTGGTATATACACAGTTAGCCACCATTCTAAGATGTCTACTGGCTGACCATGTCGAATCGCCTGTTCGATTCCGCAGTCAAAACGCCTTTTCCGAGCCGAATAATCGAAACCGGACCACTCCAGCTGCGCAACAAGATTCATCAGACGCACGGATCCAGTAGCAGCCGCAGTCTCTAGAGTCCAATATCGGCCGTTCTCAAATAAATAGCTGTCGATGTGGCTCGCAGCTTCCGGTAGAGCAGAGAAAGCTGGAAAGGATGACGCGCAGATCAATCGGACTGCGTTCAATATCTCCATGTTGATGCGTTTGCCAGTTTACAGCACTTGGTCAAAAAGAAAAGAATGATTGATTGATGGAAATTGACAACAGGCCCAACGAAGAAACGATGAGACTGCTTTGATTTACGCGCACGAGCCCGATCCTCTAATGGCAGTGCGGCAACTTCAATACTCAGCACTTTTTACGCGTGTAAAATCCTTTTTACGCTCGTTTTTACGCAAAAGCCACGGCTTTTTGGCAACATTATGTGCCGCTTACATGCCGATGCGATTGTACTCTGCATGCTGTGCTGAATAAACGTGGGCTATGCATAGACTGCTGTTGGGGAGCAGCACAATATTCACAATGGAAGGATAAACGTCAGCAATACTCACTGTCTTCGTGTTTTTTCGTTGAATCGGTGATTTTCCTACTCTTGGTTTACTCACATCTCACCCCAATCGGCGTCGTCGTCCTCATCGAACTCCAGCTCTGCGTTCTCCAACTCCATGTCCAACAAATTCGCTGTCGTAGTAGCGGTTGTAGTCGTGAAGCTGCTGTTGACGTCAAAATCGAAGTCCGACGCAGGCGTAAAAGCAGGAGCTGGTGGAGGGGCGCTAAACGCATTAGAAGCTGCCAAGCGTGCAGCTTCCTCAGCTTCTGCCTGCGCTAGAAGTCGTGCTTCTTCTTCAGCTTGTGCTCGCAACAGCGCCTCTCGTTCTGCTTCCGCACGGGCGGCTGCTTCCAACCGCTCTTGCTCTGCTCTGGCTGCGGCTTCTAGTCGCTCTTGCTCGGCTCGGGCGTAAGCCTCGGCCTCAGCGCGAGCGATCGCTTCCAGACGTTCTTGCTCAGCTCGGGCGTATGCCTCGGCTTCAGCGCGAGCCGCTGCTTCAAGACGCTGTTGTTCTGCGAGCGCATAAGCATCGGCCTCTGCACGAGCAGCTGCTGCCTCAGCTTCAGCGCGAGCGGTAGCCTCATATTCAGCTCTTGCTCGAGCTTCTGCCTCTGCTTGCTGCTGGAGCTCCAGCTCAGCACTGTCATCGTACGAAGCGGCCGGAGCGAAGACCGCACCACCGCTGCCCATGCTCAAAATCTGTTGCAGCAGGTCTTCGCTTTCCAATAGCGCCTGCATCTGCAGGTAGGCACTTGCCGGACGTGGGCCCTGTTGTTCTTGGGTCAACCAGATTGCCTCCGCTTGAATTGATGCATCCCAGTTTTCAAACAGTGAGTCATATTGCACGGGGTCGGCAAGTGCCTTGGCCGCACGGGCACTGACAGTTGCGAGGTCCTCACGCCAAGGCTGCATCACCTCCTGGATCTTAGACGGACAGTAGCTGCGCGCAAAAAACGCGGCCTCTGGGAATCGCTTCGTCTCCTTCAGAATGTCCACGCAATCGGTCATCTTGTGGAGCAGGAACCAGCACAGAAACGAAATGTTGTATCGGCGCTTCTCGCGAGCCAACTGAGCCAACTTTTCCATGCCCTGAGCATCGCCGCGAGCGGTGTACAACAGCAGCAGCAAACTGAAATCCTCCGCACGCAACGCGCAGTCTTCGGCTAAAGCCAATTGGCAATCATTCAGAGCAAGGTCGCCCAATTGCTTCCACTTGTGCTGCGTTTCGGTAGACATCTCAGCCATGCTACTTGACGGCGACTGGGTGTCGATCTCCTGGAGCATGATGTCGCGTGCGACGTCCAACTTGGCCAGCTGCACAGCCAGATCAAACTTCTGGTCAGGGTCCGTACTCAGAGCAAGCGCCTCTTCCTTGAAGCCTTGAGATTCCAAGAAACGCGCCACGTAGTCCATCTGATCGGCAGGGATCGTGGGCAAGATCGCATTGGCCGTCTCGAAATCACGACGCACGACAGCCGTTTGGTACTCGAGCATGACTCGAGACACCGTGTAGCTGTACACATTTTTCATCTTGTCCATGAGAAAAACGAGGTCTTCACGCGGCAGGTAGCCCAGCATGTACATCTTGTGCTCCAAGTGTGCAAGCGTGATGACTTCACCGCCTACGTAGTAGTTCAGACGAGCACCGGCGCCATTCGTGTACAGGAAGCAATCACCAACCCATGAGCCTGTACCGACCTTCTCGGAGATCTCGTGCAGCAAGTCAAACGCACCATCGACACCGTCTTCTGGGTGGTTCGTGCCCTGGGCAAATGCCTGCGCCACGAACTCCTTGTTGTAGCGAAGCACGTAGAAGCTGCTCTCGCAGGCCAACGCCACAAGGGTGCCAGACTCCGACCAGTACACGTTCTTCACGGTCACGTCGATCTTGCGAATGAGGCGGAACTCGTCCCAGTCGTAAAAAGCGACACAGTCGTTTCCCTTGATGCCAATGGCACCGGTGCCGCCAAAAAGTCCTTCGGCCGAGCACACGCGCGGTTTCTCGCTCTTGTACTCCTTGAAGTTCTTGAAGAGCGTGACCTTAGAGATGCTCTCGCGCACCACGTAGTCGCCAGTGCCCGTAGGCGACCAAGCGAACTCGAGACCAGCACCAAAAGCCTTGTTACGCAGCTGCTGCGACGTGTAGATGATGTATTCGCCATCACCGCACACCACCACGAAGCGGCCGTTGTTGTTG
Organism: Elongisporangium anandrum; assembly: GCA_023337935.1. NCBI lineage: Eukaryota > Oomycota > Peronosporomycetes > Pythiales > Pythiaceae > Elongisporangium > Elongisporangium anandrum. The sequence continues at coordinate 6,608 of JAADXR010000358.1, forward strand.
TGCTTGACCTTCTGCGGGTAGACCTCACAGCTGCCAAGTTCACGTGCAGGGAGAGGCAGACGCTCGCCATCCTGCAGAGACAGCTCGGCCACCACGCCCTTGACGCTGGCCGTGTGCACATCGTTGTTGTTGGTCCAGATGAGCTTACCACTGGGATCCATGCTCACGACAGGGGTGTCGTGGCCCAAACGGAGCACTATGGTGCCTTCGTCGTACGCAATAGCCAGCTTGTTCGCCGACGACAGAGCCGCGAGCGACCAGGCGCGCTCCATGCCGTAGTTCAGCGTCGTCTCGGCGCGGTACGTGGTCGAGTGCCACATGCGCACGGCACCGTCTTCGCAGGCCGAAATGATAATCGGCAGACGCGGGTGGTACAGCACGGACGTGAGGTTGTTGCCATGGCCGTCCAGCGTGTGCACGATGGCCTTGGTCTGGTAGTCCCAGATCTTGACGGTGCGGTCGTCCGAACCGGAGATCAGATACGGCTTGTCGCCGCCAGGGTAGTAATCGATGCAGTTCACACCGCGCTCGTGGCCGTCCAGCGCAAAGTGCGGGTGCGTGGAGCCGAGCGCCCAGACGCGGATGGTGCGATCCAGCGAGGCACTGGCGAAGGTGTTGGTGTCCTTGGGGTTGAACTTGACCATCATGACGTAGTGGCCGTGGCCCTCGAAGACCTGCGAGCACGTCCAGTTCTTCTCCCAGTCCCAGAGCTTGATGGTCATGTCGTCGGCGCACGTGAGCACGCAGGGCAGCGACGGATGCACCTCGATGTGGCGGATGTAGTCCGTGTGCGCCTCGAAGGACGTGACCTTCTCCATCGTGTTGTAGTTGAACACGCGCACCTGCATGTCGTCCGAGCTCGTGATGATCCACTGCTTGCGCGCCACGAACTTGGCGTTGCGCACGGGCAGGCCGCTCACTTCAATCGTCTTGACCAGCGTCTGCGTGTCGTAGTTCCAGATCATGATGCTGCCCGTGTACAGCGCCGAGAGAACCCATGGCTCCGTCGGATGCAGATCAACGCTCTTCACGCGCTCCGAGCGTGACGAGAGCTTGCGCTTGATATCCAATCGCAGCGGCTACAAGGTGCAACACAAAGGGAAACATGGTGTGAGTGAGTCATACCAGCGTCAATATTGAGCTTCACAGCACATAAACGCCATCAGTCGATAGCGCTGCATCTGCTCTTTCGACTGATGTACGTCATGACGTGTGTGCATGCGTCTATGCTCGAAAGCAGACGCATTCATGCAGCGTCCTGGCGGCAGCTATCTTACCATGACGTTTCCCTTTCTGACGATGAACGAGGGGGGGAGGGCAAAGAGCAGGCAGGTAGGAGGATATGAACGGGTCTGCGGATCTGGACCCGGGTCTTGAAGTCAAACCCAGTTTCCCAAGAGATCGTACCTGGCAAGCTGTGATTGGCTAAAAATTAGGGCAAAATGAAGTGGCTGCAAGCAAAACCGGTACGAGTACCGGTACCGCTGGTGTCAGTACCGTAACGACCCAAAAACTCCAGTTGGCAGCATGGACCCCAAGATGCGCAGCGCCGGGAGCTCGTCGACCAACGTGCTGCAGGACGACGCGGTCTCTTCCTCAGCCAGTACCTTTGCAGGCAACAATGCCGCTCCTTCAGCGTCTGTTGGTGCGCCCGTCACGGCCACGAGCGTACTGGAGGGCCTGCGCGCGCACAAGGAGTGGGTCAAGGCCATCGTATTCGACCACGACGGTCGCCTCATCGCAGGCACGGCCAAGCCTCTGGAGGGCGAATCGCTGTATGTGGATCATCGTCTGCTATGGAATGGATGAAGAGTGATTTTACCGATTGTATGTGTGTAGTGCCCTCGTGAAACTCTTCGACAAGCGAGAAGATACCATTGCCAGCGGCATTATCCTGCTCAACGAGCAGTACGACGTGCACCGGTGCGTGATCGCTGATGGAGAGCCACATCAGTCGATGGCCTGACAGCAGGACTTTATATTGTATCTCCGTAGCTTCCATCCGCCGCTTCTCTACGGCCGTCGGGGCGATCCGCTCGCCGAGGATACGGAGGGCATTGCCGTCTGCCGCGTGGAGCGGAAATCGACCAAGACGTGGCTGTTCTGCCTCATCACATACACGTACCCGACGCTCTCCGCGCGCGCAGTGCCGGAGCTCAAGACGTTTTGCGACACAACGCGTACGTACTGTTGTTGTCTCTCACCTGTCCAGTCGGCGTTATCTCATTTGCGTGGTTCTTGCAGTGGCGAATCTGGGCTGAGCTTTTGCTCCTTGCATATCTGTAAGAACGTAATGCGCAAGCGACTCCATTTGCGTGCTCAAGCACGACGAGGCGAATAAATCCACACGCATGCGCCGTACATTCTGTCGTTTATTCCATTTCATTCAGCAGCGTCTGCTTCCTGACGAACTATGAAGCTGAAGGCGCTTGGACTGGTGCTGCTACCTCAGCAGCAGCCAGTGCAATCACCTCTTGCTTTAGCTTCTTTTGCGCGGGCTCGCTACTAGGATCGCTGGTTTCTATTGCTGAAATAGCTGGCTCTACCGGTACTGCTGGGACTGATGCTGGAGTAGGATATGGGGATGGAGCGTGGTTCATCGTAGTCGTGGCCGATGCGCCTTGTGGAGGATTTACCGTTGCCACGGTGTTCGGCGCTGTTGCAATCGCTGGTGAAGCTGTCGGTGCTGGTGCCAATGGTGTCTGGGATACAGCACTTGTTGAGACTGAAGCCGGCTGTGTGGGGTATGGCTTGCGCTTCAGGAATTTCTCCGCCACGAACGTCAGCGGCTGCATTGTCTTTGGCTGGAATGGATGTTCCCAGCCCTCCGGAGCGCCCGTGGGCAGTTCATACGTCGGATACAGACGCACGGTAGAGGCTGAAGGTGGTACAGGCACGGTGGCTGTCGCTTCTGCATTGGCTTTTTCTGTCGAGGTCGACGATAATTCTTGCTCGGTCTTTACGGTTTCAGTTGGAGCATTTGGCACAGCAGCATCTCTGCTATCTGACGGCATGGTTGCCGGAGCTGTAGGCGCGTCATGGGGGGCTTCTGCCTCCGGTGCTGCTTCCTCAGGTGCCGCTGGTGCTGAAGCCTCACCAGTTGACGAAGCCTGGACTGGTATAGCAGATTTCTTGGCTCCGTTCGCGTGTCGTTGCTGGATCTCCTCCACACTCCAGTCATACTGCTCGTCGTCCGAAGACGCAAGCAGATCGTCGCCTGTGCGCTCTGCATCGTCTGGTGTTTGCGCGTAGGCGAGGAATTTCCACAGGTCCTGGCAGTCGCGTGGACTGATGATCATCCGGTGCGTAGCCTCGATGTACGCCGCGATCTCTCGCCAATCAATGTGCGCCGGGGAGATCTCGCTTTCCAATGCAGTCGGGAGGTTGGACTGGCGCTTGAGATGTTCCAGAATGCTCTCGCACACCAACGAGCACTCGCGCGCCGTGTATCTTCCGAGCACCTTGCGCAACTGCGTGCGCACTGTCACGCTGGCGTCGCCCATGACTGTCACTGCGGCATTGGCGTGGGCCATGCTACTGCTTCCTGACGGGGCGCGCAGTTCTGGTCTGCTGACCGGACGCCGTTTGCTCTGTGAGGGCGGCGTCGCTATCGCGGGAAGTGCTATTGGCTCTATTGCTGACCCACGTGCTGCTGCTGATGTTGGCGTCGCCTTCGATGCAGACGGAGCGACTGGCGCCATTGCGGGAGACGCGGGTGCTCCATGGCGCTGCGATCGCCGTGGCGCAGCCGTAGACGCCTCCACAGGCGTGTAAACCTCGGCACCTGCGCTCCGAGGACTGATGGGCTTCCTGCGCGCAGCCGAGTCGCGCTTAGAGCGTCTCAGCGGCTGTGACGACGCCGCGACGCGTGCCTCCTCGTCGGCGCTGCTTCCGCCTGCCTGCTCGCCCATGTTCCGATGAATGTGGTGTACGGGCACACCAAACAGAGATACATACACCATCTACCGGAGGTGTCGTCTAAAGTACGGAACCTGCTCGCACCCACCCAAATATAGAGACGACAACGCTTCAAGGAGAGGCGAGTGCATTGGCCAGGAGCCATTGAGAGATCGAGAATGGGCCGCTTCGAAGGGCGTGGCGGAGGCTTCCGAGGCCGCGGACGAGGGGCGCGAGGTGGCGGACGAGGACGAGGTGGCGGTCGCGGATCCTACGGCGCGCCGCGATCCTACGACAACCAGCAGCCGGCCTATGGCGGCCAGCCGCCTGCGTACAGCTACAGCGAAGGCGGAGGAGCAGCGTATGCAGCACCACCCAATGGACAGGATTACCAGCAGCGACAGCAGTATCCGAGTGCGTACGCAGCAGCTCCTCCGCTCCCGCCTTCGTCGCAGGACGCGTTGCTGCCGTTGCCTGCGCAACCACCACTTCCGCCGCCGTCAGCTCCAGTGCATTCGTATGGCCGACAGGATGCGTATGCGCCTGTTCAGGGCTCAACGTCGCAGCCTTCCAATGTGTATCAGCAACAACCATCCAGTGCGTACCAACAGCCATCTACTAGTAGTGCGTATCAGCAGCCATCCGGTGCATACCAGCAGCCGTATGCCAACACGTACCAGCCTGCATACGTGATGCCGCAGCAGCAGTACCAGCAACCCCCACGGTCCCAGTATCAGTACCAGCAGCCTCCGCTCCCAGGCAGCCATCCGCAATACGCCCCGCCACCTTCGCAGTATTACCATCATCCATCAGCGCCTGCGCAGCCTCGCGGTTCGTACGGACAACCCAGCTCTTATGGACAGCCGATGCAGCCTCCGATGCCAGCCAGTACGCAGTACCAGTCACAGCCACAAGCGTATCAGCAACCCCGTCCTTCGTATCAGCAGCAGCGATCACAGCAGCAGGGCCACCGTCCTCCGCCACCTACATACTGCTGCCACAAGTGCAATCGCCCAGGCCATTGGATCCAGCAGTGTCCGTTGATCCAGGAAGAGAAGGAATTCGATCAAGGACGCAGCGGAGGTGGCGATTCAGGATTCCGACCACCACAGCCACCGCGATACGAAGAGGAGCTCGCTTCATCTGCACAGCCTCCGTTACTTCCTCAGCCGCCATTGCCGCCGTACCCGGAGCCTGATTTCGACAATGACTACGATGGCTACGGTGATTCCTACGCACCGAGTGATTCGTACGCGCCCCCAAGCGATTCCTATCCTCCGCCAAGCGATTACAACGGCTCCAATGGCTCCAATGGACTCCATCCGCCGCCGCCCCCTCCGTTGCAGCCGCATTTGCTCTGTGCGCCATGCGAGAAATCGTTCGCCATGGCCTCACAGTTAGAAGCGCATTTGAAGACCCACGTGCCATGCGCTGTGGAGGACTGCTCCTTCGCTGCCTCCAAGCGCGTGGTCGGGGCGCATTTCCAGACAGCTCATGGAGCTTACAGCGGCCAAGGACTGAAGGAGATCGAGGTCGAAGGCCAGAAGTTCATGGTGCTTGTGGGCAATTCGACCGAAGATATTGAGAAGTGGAGAGCTGAGCGACGAAAGAAATGGCCGTCTACTAAGGCGCTGCCTCAGAATGAACAGCAAAGCCTGCCACCGCTGCCGATCTCCAAAAAGCGCAAGCTGTCGTCTGGTAGTGAACCTGAAGAAGGCGAGTGCGAAGAGGAAGAATACGAGCAAGTGGCGGCTGCCTCTGCGACGGAGACTACAATTGCTACTTCCAGTGGACTGATTGCGCCATTCCAGCCGCCGCTTCCGCCTCTACCGCCGCCGGATGAGTCTCACGAGCCTTCGCCCAAGAAGCAGCGACGGCTGGTTCTCTGCAAGAAGTTCCTGCACAACCAGTGCCGTTTTGGTGCCAACTGCAGGTTCAGTCACGACCGCAAGGCCTTCGCATGCCGCGGTCTGATGTACAAGGGCGTTTGCCACAAGCAGAACACTGGCTGTCCGTTCAACCATGACCCAGCGGAGATCCAGGCGCAGCAGGCCAGACGAGAAGCGTACAATACCAAGCAGGCTGTCGATGCGCAGCTCAAGCAGGAACAAGGCTCTTTGCTGCGCAAACTGCTGCACAAGGACGTGCACGTGGAGCAGCACAAGCTTCTGCAGATTACTCGGTTTCTGGTCAGCAACAGCTTCTTGCAAGAGTCAAAGCAGACAGTAATTGCTTCAGAAGAGCCCATTGTGACTCTGGAGCCAGTCGTTGAGTCGATTGCCGAGACAGTCGAAGAGCCTATTGCTTCTGTTCCGGAACAAGTCGTTGAGCCTGTCGTTGCTGCTCCGGAACCAGTCACAGACGTTCCCATTCCGGACGCAGTCGCCGTGGCCGAATGACTCGATAGGTAGAAGTAGATCCCTCCCCTCTGTAATAGAACAAGCTGAACACATGCGCAAGAGCATTGCCAGTGGGCCCCACTCCCATAGACACCCTCGCCTGCCAACCGCAGGACAAACAACACAAAGCAGGTATCTCAGTGCTTGGAGCTCATATTCATTCATCTCCTCTCTCAGTCTCTCTTGCTATTCCAGCTTCTCCAACTCTCGAATGCGCTCGAGCATCTCGCGTTTCGACGTTTCCTGCACTTCGCCACCGAGAATGTACTCGTCCAGCATGGAGTAGACCTTGTTGAAGTTGAACACGATGTCGAGCTCGCAGACGTTGGAGAACTGCTGGTCCAGCAGCTCCACGAAGAGGTGGATGGTCTCGAGACACAGCAGCTCGTTGGCGTTCACGTCGACGCCCAGGATGAAAAACAGGCCGGCGTAGCGGCGGTAGATCAGCACGTACGACCGGAACTCGATGAAGTTGGTGTGCTTGGCGTCCCGCGCGACCACGAGGCGGTGGATCTCGGCCTCCAGACGCGCCTTGTCCTGATCATCCGGCGGGGGAACGTACCACTTGGACAGTCGTGTCTTGCCCTGGCGGTTCTGCAGCAGGAAGAAGCGGATCTGCACATCGAATGCGAAGCCGAAAGAGCATAAGAGACGCGGTTATAAAGGCCGACGCAGCACGATCATTGCTTTACCATGTCTTTCTCTCTCTTGTTGGCTTGCGACGGAAGGCGAATGGGTACGGCTTCGTGAGGCGCGACAGCTGGATGAACGGTCGCATTGGTTTCAATTTGAGATCGATCACTCGCCAGTTGAAACGACCGAGAATCGGCAAGAACAGCACTGTGGAGTTAGAATTCGGATCCATTGACGCCAGGATGGATGGGCGCTGGACAGAGCAGCACCGCGAATTCCTGGTCCTGGATCGTGTGCTGGGTGCACTGGCCTGTCGCGTCTGCCAATAGCACAGCAACCAAGTGCTTGCACTGGAATCCCCATACGGACACAAGCCACAGCTGTGAGTTAGATCGTCACACAGCCATCAGTTGGTGCAAGGCTCACCATGGCGGTCGGGCTCTTGCTGGCCTCTTCGAAGGCTGGGCAGGTGCAGTAGTGCGTGAAGCAGTTGTAGTACGAAGGCGCGTCCCCGTCCGCCACGCTGTCGTTGATAGAGCCAAAGCTCATGTCGCTGGTGTCGTGCTGCTGTCGCTGGTGGTGGAACCGCTGCAGGGAGTCCACGCGGAAGAACTGGCGCTGCGAGGGCTGCGCTGTGTAGCAATGCACGGCTGGACGCGCCACTAGAGAGCTCGCAGCTTGGAGCAGCTGCAGGTCTTCTGCGGAGGACAGTGCGGCCAACTGTTGCCCATGCGCGTCGCTGATGGTTCCACCGGTGAGCTTGATCTGCTGCATCACGTGGCGGATCACGCTCGCGCCCAGATCCGTCGCCATTCCTGTCAAAAGTCCGATGAAGAGCTACTGGTGCTGAATAGTGTACACCACATTACTGTATCTCTCTGCCACATCAAATATCACTCCAATCCTTTCTCTGTTAAATACGTACTAATTGACTAATTGAGTATTGACTATTGGACCAAACTGATTGCGCCGCTTACTGAGCACCACATCAGGTTCTGCTGAAAAAATGGTCGGGATCAGATCCTGAGTGTTCGACCCTCACAAAATTGATGTTCGCGGCGCTCTCACACCAGCGCCGCTGCGTGGGGCTCGTGGGCCATTCCTGCTGGTCGTCCCCACTGCGCACGGCCCTCATGAGCTCTCTCTCCGACCAGTTCCAGGCCAAGTTGGCGCTGGGCAAGACGCTGCCGCCGCTCAGCGACAACGCGGCCAAGCTGCAGATGTACGCGCTGTACAAGCAGGCGCACCAGGGCCCCAACACCACGTCCCGCCCGGGCATGCTCGACTTCGTCGGCCGCGCCAAGTGGGACGCCTGGAAGGGCCTGGGCGAGATGACGCAGGACGAAGCCAAGACCAAGTGAGTGCTGTGTATATGGCTGTTGTGCTGTGATTGCTGATGGATGGAAATGCAACAGGTACATTGCGATCATTGACAAATTGGCCGAGGAGAACGGAGTTGGTGGTGATGCAACTCCGGCCGCAGCTCCAACGAGCGACACGGAGGACCTGCTCGTCAGCCTGTCGTATGTATCCATTCATTCGCAGTCTCTCTCTCTCTCTCTCTCTTGCTGCATTGGCTGAGTCCTCTTGGTCTCCATGTAGGGACAATGGCCTGCTGACGCTGCAATTGAACCGCCCGAGTCGCTACAATGCGCTCAACCTGGGCATGTACCGCGGCATCGTGGACGCGCTCAACACGTCCGCGACGCAGACGCAGGTCAAGGCCGTGGTGCTCAAGGCCTCGGGCGCCATGTTCTCCAGCGGCAACGATCTGTCTATGTTCACCAACAACCCGGAGGGCAAGTCCTTCGAGGCTATGGCCGAAGACGGCGCCAAGATCCTCGAGAACTTCGTGAACGCCTTCCTAACGTACCCCAAGCCGATCGTGGCCAGCGTGCAGGGCCCGGCCGTGGGCATCGCCGTCACGCTGCTGGCGCTGTGCGACCTCGTGTACGTCTCGGAGACCACGACGCTGCACACGCCGTTCACGGCGCTGGGCCAGTCACCCGAAGCCTGCTCGTCAATCCTGTTCCCACAGATCATGGGCAAGGCCCAAGCCAACGCCATGCTGCTGCTGGGCGAGAAGATTGACGCCACCCAAGCTGTGAGCAGCGGCCTCGCCACCGCCTGCTTCGGCGTCGCGGACTTTGACGCGCGCGTGCAGGAAAAAGTCGAGTACGTTGGCGCTTCTCTATGGGATTCTATGCTTGTATCTGACTAGTGCTGTATTGTTATAGCCTGCTTCTCTCGCGGTACCCGAACTCGATGCAGCACTCCAAGGCGCTGATCCGCTCGCCGGCCGTGCTCGCGCAGCTGCAGCAGGTGAACCGCACGGAGTGCGAGACGCTCAAGAAGATGTGGCTGTCGCCGGAATGCATGGACGCCATCCTCAAGTTCCAGTCGCGCAAGAAGTGATTGAGTGGAACCCAATTACTCAATACCTTAGTCTTTTTTCAGTGCGAGCCGTTGGACCAAGAGTGGTAATGCATGGCCCTGAGCTTTGCTTGCACCTCTGCTCTTGTTAAAGCCTCTCTGCTGTGGCTGCGATTGAGGTTTTCTCTGTAATCACTATGATTACCTCCCAAAGCTCGGCATTGCTTCGAAAATCCGAAGTGATAGCACGGCTCACTTCCCATTTCCATAGTATCCAATGGAGACAGGTGGCGCAACTTCGACAATGGCAAGCTGATTATGGCCATGGCAGCCTGGTGGTGATCATTCAGTGGGACACGTGGAGATCTGAACCCAAGTGATTACACGAAAGACCTGGTGGTGATCGTTCTCTCACAGTAGTACACATGTCTCAGCTCCTCTGCGCCCTGATTGGCTCAACAGGTCACTTCAACTTCGTCATTATTTGACACCTGCTTTCGGCCTCAAGCACCAACTCTGGTCAATTGGCGCTCATAATCCCTTTTTGACGAAGGAGACGATGGCAAAATCCACGACGATCCGGCCCAACCCGGTCCTGGACGGCATCATCTCGACCGTGATCGCGCTGGAGCTGGCCGTCATCACGTACACGCTCTGGGATGAGAAGGAGCTGCTCGGCATGCTCATAGCGCTCATTGGTGTCGTCGCTGCCGCGGTGGCGCTCACCAAGAAGTGCTTTGCGATCGGCGGAGGCTGGTTCTCGCGCACGTTCCTGCAGCACCTAGGCGACCCGCTGAAGAAGACGGTGGCCATGAAGAAGTGGTGCGATCAGTCCTGGCAGCTGATGCTCCACGTCTCCATGGCCGCCTTCGAGTTCGTCGTACTGCGAGAAGAGACCTGGTGGGAAGACACCACGACATGTAAGACAAGCAACGCTTTGCGGTCTGCATGCAGGTTACTGATGCTATTCGTCTGCTTGTCTTTGCTTAGTGTGGAACCAGGGATCGGACACGGGGGTCTTCCCAACGCACAAGTTCCTCACCAAGTTGTTCTACATGACTCAATTGGTACATGCTCTTTGCTGCTGCTATCATTGCTAAGGCAGAGACTCATCAATGCATCGTGCTCTCTAGGCAATCTGGATCTACACTGCGTTCTCATGCAAGTTCCTGGAGGAGATCCGCAAGGATTACCTTGTGATGATGACCCACCACGCAGTCACGATCGCTCTCGTGACCTGGTCGTACAACGTTGGTTTTCTGCCTGTCGGCGTCGTCGTCTTGTTCCTGCACGACTTCTCGGATATCCCGCTCGACATGCTCAAGATGATTAACTACCTCAAGATGGAAGGCTTGCGCGGCCTGTTCATCACTGAGATCCTGTTTGTGACCGTTGTAATCGCCTGGTCCTACTTCCGCATCTACCTCTATCCGGCCAAGCTGCTCTACACGACCATATTCGAGAACCGTCTAGCCAGTATGACCGTCGAAGACGCGTACGACTTCACGAATCTGTTCCCGTACCCAGGCCCGCCGTCCTGGCTGCTGTTCAACGTGCTGCTTACGACGCTCTACATGCTGCACATCTGGTGGGGCCTGCTCATCGTGCGTCTGCTTACCGGTACGATCCACAAGGGCACGCATGAGACAGGCAAGGAAGAGTATGAAGGCACGTCTTCCGACTCGGAGCCCGAAGGACTTCACGAGGACTAGGCGCCTCAGTGCATGATTGATTGGCAAGAGAGAATACATGCTCTTGAGATACTGGAGATAATCAGTTTTTGCATTTGTTGAGTGCAAATCACGAGTGGATGTAGTTTTGCAGACCATCCAGCACCAAATAGTAAGAATCCGTCGCTATGGTGCGATCGTTGGTGTCCTTGGAGTTGAACTCGGCCATCATATACTGCAATAGTACATTCTAGCGACAAGCTCATCCGAACACAACATCAACCAACGCCAGGGCAGTTGGTGCCACTGGCATGAGGAAAAAGTCAAACAGATAACTCTATAAAAATCTCCATACATTTATTCCCAGCGGCATTCGAACGATGGGATGCACTTCAAAACCACGATGATAAACGGTTTGCGGATATCACACGTGGTATCGGTTTTCCTTTCGTACTTTCTTCGACCCCTTCGCTTCCATCATGTACCTTTGGAGTTTCTTCAACTTGTGCTGGTGCTGTTGGCTTTCCTGGATGCTGATGGCCAGGAACTGCGTATTTGCAAAGAACGCACTCCACTTTCTCCTCGACGACAGTCAGCGTAGCTGATGGTGGAGGTGATGAGGCTGGAGCTGGCTCGATGGTCTCTTCCTTTGTAGGGGGCAAGACCGCCACCGCTTGTCGTCGCTCTAGTGCCCTGCGCCGCCGTGGCTGGGGCTTTGAAGATTCTTCTGACGCATCTGGTGCATCGTCGATAACAGCAACCGTAACACGTCTCTCCAATGATCGCTTCTGCTTCACAGGCGTTGCTGGGTCTGCGACCTGAGTTTCAGCAGCTGCCTGTTGGATGGATCTAACAAACTCGCGTCCGTGGCTCGCGGCGCCGTTGCCCGGGTTGAACAAATACCGTAGCGCTCTTTTTGGCAGCCCATCAACAGGCCGCATCTTCAAAGTGCTTTCAAAAAACAGATCGGCAGTGGTTCCGTCGACACGGAATTCACGCAGAGAGCATACCTCCGGCTGGCGCTCCTTGAACGGACTGGCTTGAGCACATCGACGCAGCCGTTCGTGCAATAAGACGGCATAACTTGAAGCAAGATCATCTGGCTTCTTCGGTCCAGGCGCACACGCGACGTCGAACACAAACGCTGGGTTTTTGGCCTCGTAATCGTGAGTACAGGACGACGCATTGACGAAAGTTGTTGCCCCATCACTTGAGCGACCATATCCCTCATGCACATGGCCGAAGATGTGGAATCGCGGCTTGATCCGCGTCTGCACTTCCTTCAGCAGATCCTCATCTCCGACATTGCGAGCGCCAGCGACCCAATCGCCGTGACCATACGGCGGCGTGTGCGTAATCAGCACGTCCGTATCCGTCGGGATCTGGGCCCATTTCGACCGCAATGCTTCTCCACGTGGCAAATTGAAGGCCCAGTTGCAAAACTCAGGCTGCCATGGAGAGCTACGCAGGCAACAAGAGGCAGCGTTCACCTTTCCATGGCTACTTATACACACGAACGACAATAGGATCTCTCGGCCACGCACCCGTAAAAGCGGACCCCCTCGATCACAACGGCCTCGTCCTCGAGGTAAAGCCCATGCGTAAGCAGCGCTCGTACTTCCTCAGGATCTAAAGCCACATCCAATCAGTTAGTATGAGCCATTCCGCCTGCCTGGGTTTATTCCTACTCACCGTACTGCTGGATGTGGCCGTACTGTGTCCAATAGTGACGATAAAACGACGGATCGAAGGTCGACTCGTGGTTCCCTGCGATCACCAGCTTGTACTTGTGCGGCAGTTTGCTCAGGAACGTGTTGAACGCTACGACCTGCCCCAGAATCGCATTCATTCAGTCAGTCAGACCACTAAGAGTAGCAGGCGTGTCATTACCTCGTCGCGGTCACCAGTGTCCGTGAAGTCGCCTGCGTGGATGAAGACGTCGCCATCTGGGATGGCGCACTCCATCTGCAGCGCATCGTGCAGTCCATGCGTGTCGGAGATGCAGACCACGCGCATGGCTTCCTTGCGGCAACTTGGTACCACAGCTTGTGCTTGTGTCTGGCATCCTTTGATTGGTCAGAATTGTTTTTAGCTAACTTATTCAAGTAGTTTCTGCGATAGAACTTTACTCGCTCACTTAAGTACGTTTGTGCACCTGGCGGTCGTTGATTGGTTGAAATTAAGACCAGATGAAGTGCACGGGTTTGGGCATCGAGCTTGAAGAGACATTCAGAAAGGAGACGATCAGACTAGACGTTCAATCCCACCAGTGGTACCGCATTCCGATCGTAGAAAAAGGCAGCTGTCGCGCCCAAGACGGCAAGTACTTCGCCTACAAGAACGTCGCCACCGGCTACGTGCTGGATTACGTTTTCACTTGGACCGGCCGTGGGAACGTTGTGGCCACCACTGATAGCTTGGACCGCCCCAATCGCCACTGGCGCGAGAGCCGATACGACGACGTCTTCGTTGCGTTGGAAAACCGCGCGAATGATCAGTTCTTGGACCATTATGACAACAAGGAAATGCGCGTGAATGGCACGAGTGGGAACCACCCAAACCGCCAGTGGTGTACGATTTCGCAGCAGCCAGCTGACAATGATATCCATGAAGCGATTGTGGCCATCACAAACCTCGGATCGGGCAAGGTTCTCGCGCACGATGGCAAAGTCCAGGCACTCGACTCTCGCGTGGGCCTAGCAACGCAGCAGTGGCGCCGTCTACCGATAGGCCTGAGTAAATTCTTCGCGTTCAAGAACGTCGCGTCGGGGATGGTTCTGTCAGCCATTGGTCAACAAGGAATCGAGGCGAGCACTTGCAACGTGAGAAGCGCGACACACCAATGGCGAGAGTGTGATGTCGGCGGAGGGCGCGTAGCTTTTCAGAACCGTGCGTCCGGCCGTATATTGAGATGCGCTGACACGATCCACACAATCGATAAAATCTCCTGTGCGGAAGATCAATGGCTCGTTCGCATTCTGCCTGCCACACAATCCTCCAGTACTGCCGAAGTGGCTGTTGTTGACAAAGGTGTGAGCACCAACTCACTGTTTGTGGCCGCGAAGTATGGGCATCTGGATAGGGTACGATATCTCCTGGACCACGGTGCGGACGCCTCATCCCTCGATAACGAAGGAAACTGTGAAAAAGACCTGCTTCCATTCGTCAAGCTGTTGCTCGACCGCGGGACTCTTCCTCGCAAATCAAACAAACAAGGCATTTCCGCGAGCTATATCGCCAGAGAAAAAGCCTTATACGATATTCTCACTATTCTCGAAGAGTACGGAGCCAAACCAGTCGTACGAATCAAGGTCAGTGATCAACCAGAGGAAGAAATCCCAGCCTGGTACATTTCACCTAATGATATCGAGCGCGATAGAATTCCATTCGCGTATGGCGGTTCTGGGAGAGTGTACAAGGCCACATGGTTTAACAGCCGAGTCGTGATGAAGGAGATCGATATCAAATCACTAGAAGAGATGGCAACGTTCCGGAAAGAAGTACGGCTGTGGCGAGTTCTCACGCACGATAACATCGTTCCGTTCTACGGCGCCAATCATCGCGAACCGCCTTACTTCACGGTGTCCAAGCTCGCAGTGAACGGGACTTTGCGACAATATCTCTCGATAAACAAGAATGTTACGTGGCGAAAGTTGAAAGAGGTCGCTGCTGGACTGAGCTTCCTCCATCAGAAGGATATCGTCCACGGGGATTTGAAAGGTGACAATATCCTCGTGAGCGAAAATGGTGTGGCAATGCTCACGGACTTCGGCTTGAGCTTTCTGGACTCGTCGGAATCGTGTACACTCCAAAGGATCAAAGATCAGTTGGGTGCGTTGCAATGGCGTGCTCCTGAGCTAACATCGGCAAATGCGAAGAAGCCTTCATTCGAGTCGGATGTGTATTCGTTAGGCATGTGCATCATCGAGGCCATGATCAATGCGACTCCAGCGGTCAATATGGAAAAGCCCAACGAGCTGACGGCCGATCAGTGGAGCCTTGTGACGAGGATGACTGCGTTCGACCTCCATGAGCGCCCAAAGCTGAAGGAGGTACTTATTGCGCTCCATGTTTTTGTCGAAAAAGAAGCCGAAGATGAAGCATTTTCTCAGAGCGAGACGATATCGCTTCAGGATTGAGTGAATTACGATGATTTACGATGCAACAGAACTGAATAGCACTGTGCTTCATGCCGGATTCACCAAGGTTCCATAGTCTGACTGCATCCTCCAGTTTGAACCCGCGCAACTGAGAATGAAGCTACTCGATGCGCTTGCGTGTGCAGGTGGACATGGCAACGGCTGAATATCAACTTTCTTTTTTCCCATCACATCTCCGCGATCTTCATTTCTTGGGTTGAAATCCAGCTCAACTGGACGGAATGGACCCTGTGGGCAGACCTGCCCACAGCATCCATTCTGCCCGCAGACCTTGCAGACAGACTGCGCTTGCGTGAGGAGGAGGACGCCCCGTCTGACATGTGCGGGAATGGTTGCTTCAACGGGTTCAAATCATGCTGGGGGGAGGATTGTCAGACGCGATTCTTCTCTGTTCCAAGCACATCAAGATCGCGATGGCTGAAAACTTAATCAATCTCGCTGTTCCCGGCCTCGGCTCAGCGCTCTCTCTTGTCGGTACGCTTCTTGGTGCGCTTTACGCCAAGTACAGTCAGTTGAAAGAAGGCAAGGAGCTGTGCGCCAACCTGCACGAGCGCCTGTGCGCTTTTGCTGTTGAGCTGGAGAAGATCGCGCCTGCCACGCTTCAAGCCGAAGGTCTGCTGCCGCGCCTTCATGCCTTGATTGACGAGTTTTCAAACACGGTCGCGGACTATGCGGACGAATCCAACTTCGTCAAGCGTGTGAAAAACGCGAAGAAGTTCGCGGAGAAAGTCAAGGTGTACAACGAGCGCTTGGACAGCCTCATCGGCATGATCTCGGTGAAGCAGACGGTGGTTCTCATTGAATGGCGCGCCCAGTACGAGCAAGACTCCAAAGCTATGGAGGAACAGCTCTCACAAATACAGGATCTCAACAGGGAGATCTGGAAGGCCATCAGGCAATTGCCCACCATCGAAGACATAATCCTAGTCTTGAAGCGCGATGTTTCCGATCCGGAAAGTTCAACGCAGTCAGACGACCCACAGCAATCGCTCGACCCTTTGAAGAACCAAATCATCGACATCGCTGAAGGAAAATTCCTCAAGAAGAAGCTGGAGAATCCTCCTGCCTGGCTAATTGCTTCTGATGAAGTCACGCTGCTCGGTAACCCAATTGAAACTGAAGGAATGACGCACATCTTCGTCGGCGAGTGGCAGGGTGCCCAAGTTGCTGTCAAGAAGTTCGACATCATCGGCGAGAGTCCGGTCTTTGACAAGCACTTCACCGTCTGGCGCACTTTGCTGCACCCAAACGTGGCTCAGCTCTTTGGCGCTGGATCAAGTGATGGCGCTCCGTTCTTCGTCTACGAATATACCGGCCAACAGAGTCTTGACCGCTGCTGGAGCCAGCTGTCACAGAAAGAGCTGTGGCAAATGCTTCACCAAGCAGCGTCGGGACTGTTGTACTTGCACAAGAAGCACATTGTCCATGGAAACCTGAGCTGCTCAAAGCTGCTGGTGACGAGCCAAGGCAACATCAAGCTCTTCGGATTCGGGGCTTCGTACGTTCGGGAAAACAACAAGAGCAACAGTATCAAGCCTGAGATGCGGGAGGAGTTCAGCGCGCCCGAGTGCATTGGAATCGATCGGAATGGTGTGGAGTGCGGGATCCGCCACAGTCCCAGCTTCGAGTCGGACGTGTACTCGTTCGGTTTGACGATCTTGGAAGCAATCGCCAAGGAAGATCCGTTCGCTAGCATGCAGCTGAGAGCGGTCCGCGCGGCGAAGAAGAACCAGCAACTGCGCCAGCCGCAAGACATGAGCAACGAAGCGTGGGATCTCGTGCAACGAATGTGCGTGTGCGACCCAGCCAAGCGCGTGTCTCTCGAGCATGTCGCTGGCCAACTGCGGCAATTCGCTCAGTGAATTCATTGAGTCTCATCCGATTCATCTTCACGCTCCGCCTCGACTGCTTCCTCCTGCTTCAGCCAGATCGCCATCCTGGTGTTTAGCTCATCTGCGCGTTTAGAGTACAATAACTACCGTAACTTGGTTTGGGGCTGAACGTAACAGACATGGAGATGCCGCCATCTTGAGACGCGATGTCTTCCTCCTTCTGCAACTTGCATGAGAATGCGCGCACTGAACGGCAACTTCGTACTTAGGAGGACACATGATCATCACTGTATCACCATTCAAACGTACTTAAATGAGTCGATATGGTGATTTAATAGATTGACTGAGGGAAAGCCAAAGGACAAGCGACCATGGCCAAGACGCTCAATCCGATGGACGCGTTCCGCAGGGAACAGAAGAAGAAGGTCGGTGGACAAAAGCGCGTGATGGAGTGAGCGTCTCTTGTTGTCTGTGTATCCTGAAGAGAGTGGCGGTGTGGCTTTCGTAGGAGCTCAAGAAGCACAAACAGGAGCGACAGGTTGCCAAGCAGTCCAAGTTGTCTTCGATGGACCCCGTGGAGCTCCAGGAGCAGGTGCGTAGCATCTATATGTGCCTCGGACTTGATTGTGTGTGGTGATGACAAGGCTGTCTGCTTATGTAGGTGAAGAAGCTGGACCGTCAGCTGCAAATGAATCCGAATGACGGGCCCATGCGCAAGCGCAAGCAGGAGTTGGAGGATACGCTCAAGGCCGTGAAGAAGAAGCGGCAGGAGGTACAGTGGACTATCCAAAGGCTGTTCGTCATGTGGCTCTGATGGTTAAGACTGATGTGCTTTGGTAGATGGAGCGTGAACAGCAAGCCGCTTCTGCTGCTACGGGAGCAGAGCCAAAGGCTCGCATGGTGAGTCAATGCAACTGAACATATCTGCTTATGTGTGACCGAAAGGCTAACAAGACTATGGTCGTGTGCTCTGAAGACAGCGGCTGAGCTCAAGGCTGCAAATATCGAGCGCTATCAGAGCCCAGAGGTAGGAAACCATGATGCAGTGAGCTCTTCAAAGCCTGATGATGATTATGGAGCTTACTTCAATCTTGATTGTGCGGCAGAACTCTATTTACTACCATCCGACGCTGAATCCGTTCGGAGCACCGCCACCGGGGAAACCACAGATGTATCACACGCCACCTCCACCGCCGCCGTCTTCCGCAACAGACAGACCACAGGGACGCCCTGGAGCCATGGGACCCAACCGAGGACCGCCTCCGCCACCTGGAGCTGGGTATTCCCAACGCGGAATGCCACCACGAAGATCAGCGCCCGGTAGAGGTCATGCACCTCCGATGCCGGCTGCACCACCAACACGACCGGGGAAGCGTCCTCCACTACCGTCTGGCCCGCCACCACCAGGAACGATTCAAGTGCCGCCTCGACCACCGCTTCCAAGTGGTGCTGTGCCATTTCGCCCGCCTCCACCACCTCCATCGTCCATGCCCCCACCGCCACAAAAATCAACTCTTCCACTTCCTCCTCCGCCTGCTCCAGTAGCTCCACCTGCGCCACCAGTGACGTCACTGTATCAGGAAAGCGTGCTACACGAAGCCATGGATGAGCAAATGGAGCAGGATGATGGCAGTAACAGCGTCATCGCTCCGTATCCAACATCTTCAGGTGCGTACGGAGACGAACAGGAGGAAGACGAGAAAGCGCAAGAAGAAAAAGCGCGACTTCGCTCGCTTGTCCCCGTGGCTCTCCGCGTGCAACGTCGACCTCCGCAGCTTGGCTCTGCAAAGCCGACTGCACACGACTCCGTCAAACTGCAACCAGTTCCACAGCCTGCTGTCGCTCTCGTACCAGCCCCGAGCGTGAGCGCTGAAGATACAAGCGACGCGTCGGTCTCGAAAGAATACGAGCGGTTCATGGAGGAGATGAAGCGTACTGGCGCTCTATGATGAGTCTGCTTCATCTGTACAGACGCTAATCTGATAACTAATAGAAGCACAGAGTAGCAAGAGCAAGGCCATACCAAGCCGTCGTACAGTGACCCACAAATCTCTTTGTACCCTCAACAGCTCAGAACCCCAATGGATCAGCGAGAAGAAGACGATGCCCAAGCGACCTCGGCCCCGCCAGCCCCAGTGGCAGCACCAGCTGAAGCCCAGACCCCAGCGAGGGCCAGTTCGTTCCGGAAGTTCCGTGAGATGCTCATGGCCGCACGATTCAAGACGCAGGACAATATGCCGGTGGGATATGCGGCCGCTCTTCTTGCGTTGAATGGCGTTGCTGATCGTTCTGTATCCTGGTGAATACTAGATGGAGGTGCTGCCGCAGCTCTTCATCGGATCATTCGGCGCAGCGAACAACCGAGAGGCCGTAATGACCAACGGCATCACGCATATTCTCTGCGTGTCGTCGTCGCTTCCTCTTCCGTTCGTTCCTGTCATTGAGATCTAAAGCGCATGGCTAACTTAACATCTCACGTTGTCTGGGTTTGTAGCTTTCCTGATGTGTGCGAGTACCTCCGACTGGACATCGCAGACCAGGTGACAGTGCCCATCGCAACGTCCTTCCCCGCAGCCTTCGCCTTCATTGACTCGTGAGTGGGATCTCTGAGCCATCCGTCAGCAGCTTGGGGGCCTCTCACTCTGCTTCTCATGCGATTCTGGCAGCGCAATCGCAGGCGGCGGCGTCGTGCTCGTGCACTGCTTTCTCGGCCGCTCTCGCTCAGCTTCCATCGTACTGGCGTACCTCATGGCGCGCAGGCAGATGCGTCTTGTGGATGCGCTCTCCTTTCTCAAGCAGATCCGTCCTCAGATTGAGCCCAACAGCGGATTCCGCAGACAACTGGAAGCCTACGAGCAGCAGCTGAAGTCCCCGTGATTCTATTCCGCAGTATAAATAGCCCCTTTGCATTTCCACATTGAGATAATCACCACATTTCGATTCGACATGAACAGCGCAAAGGGCTCAAAGAGCGTAGACATCGATGAGGATTTCGATCATAGCGCCTTTGAAGACGACGGAGATCACGATATCATCCTGTCCAAGGACGAGCTCGAGCTGCTCCAGGTGATTTAACGAGAGGAATTGAATATGGTCTACGACCATTCACTTCTCACACTAGCAATGCTTGTTTTCCATAGCGACTGCATCGCTTTGTGCCGATCCCAGCGCTGTCGTCCAATATCCTACGCGTTCTCTGCGATGAGGACCTTGAGATTGGAGAGAACTCGCCATCAGAGCCAGCCAGCAATGCAAACCAGACAGATGAGCTCACAAAATCTGCCATCATGCCAAGAAAGATTATCACATCGCAAGACCCAATGACGCTGATGGCGGCAGTGAGCGGCCTGCCCAAGCATTCACCACTGACGAGACGACTAAGTAAAGCACGCAAGCCTCACATTGAGATCAATTTATCAGCGCATCCGAATTCTGCGTCGGTTGAGTACAAGACCTCCTCTATCTCGCGCTATTCCGGATCATACGCTCTAGCCGACGGAGAGCGGACAGAATAGGATGGCTTGCGCAACTTGAATGTACCAGGGCTCTCTGCTTACAATTCGTCCTTGGTATCCACCGGTTCTTCCGCAGTCTCTTCTTCTTCCTTAGCTTTGCTGCCTTCAGTGCTGGCGGCGGCTTCCGGCTCCGGATCCGTTTGCTTGACCTTGGACACGATGTATTCCGAGATCGTTTCTTCCTTCCAGCCAGAGATACTGAGCACACAGACAATGGAATCAGCATAAGTCACGACGCAGACAGACAGACAGGACTCACTTGATCTCGCCATGGGCGTTGCCGGCCTTGTCGTAGAAAACCAGATGCGCATGACGTCCTTGCATGTACTAAACAGCCACCAAACAGTCAGATCCATGAGCCCAATGCACCATAGATGTAGCAACAGCCACACACCTTGATCTCCAGACGCTTGTGGTCCTTGGCGTGATTGTTGACAAAGTTCTTGATCTTGGGGTAGCGGTTGAACTTGCACGTGCACACTTCCAGTACCACGCGTTCAAACAGCGGATCGTCCTCAGCCACGGCCGTCTCGCTGTCTTCACTGGTCACGTCCTCCTTAGCGACCGCAGTCTCGGAGCAGCAGTCGCTGCAGCCTTCCGTGACCTCCGTGAGCGCGTCCAGCTTATGCTGCAGCGGCTCCTTCTTCTCCTCGTCCGCTTCCGCCGCGATCTCGGCCGCGACCAGGTCCTTCTTGGGCTGCATGAACGCCGTCATCTTCTCGCACAGTATGCAGTTGAGCGTCTCCGGGTCGAAGCCGCGCGCCAGGCAGTAGGCCGCGCGCTGCGCCGCGACCACTTCCGGATCCGGTTCTGGCACGAACTCGGTCTCAAAGGCCTCCAGCTGCGCGTTTTCGTCCGCCACGACGTACTGGTCGCTGTCTTCGGGCTCTCGGATGATGGCGGAGGCCGCCGATCCGTCCTCCGTGGCCGCAGAGCCGCGTACGAGGGCGCAGGCGTAGCCGCATGCCACCAGGAGCTGCCACGTCTTCATGCTTGCTTGATAGTCGGAAAATGAGCTGATCGGTTTAGAAAGGGGTCACTAATATGCAGATCGCTTTTGAAAGGGCGTGCACACCATCGTGGTTGATATGTTGTATGGTGTGGTGCTCTTGTACAATGAGGAGATAGGTGTATTGCTCTTGTAGAGGGAGATGCCTCTGATGCAATGGCTCAGTTTGCAAGTGAGCCTGGAAAGAGCAACTGGAGAATGACGGCGCGAGTGTTTGTGGGCAATCTGCCGGACGACGTGCAGGAGTTCGAGCTGCAGAAGCGCTTCGAGGCCTTCGGCAAGGTGGTGAGCATCTCCATCAAGCTGCTACGGCGTCCGCCGCCCTTTGCGTTCATCGTAAGTCGAATCTGAATGCGCAGTTGGTCTTTGGAAGAGGCAGTTGGTCTTTGGAAGAGGCAGTTGGCTCATGCTTGAGACTCGTGCATTGCAGGAGTATGAGGAAGACAAGAGCGCAGACGATGCAGTGCGTGACATGAATGGGTAAGCCTGCCAGTGGTATTGCAATGGAGCGTGCTGTCACTAACAGGAGCTCTGTATCAACAGCCAAAGCTTTAAAGGCAGCAGGCTGCGCGTGGAGATCTCTCGTGGCGAACCTCGTGGTGCCGGAGGAAGCGAAAGCGCTGGACGGTGAGTAAGCTAATGCATTGAGGCTTGAGTGTCAGACGCCGCTGTACTGAACGCTCGATGGTGCAGCCAGAGAGGCACGCAATACCGTGTCGTCGTGAGCAACCTGCCGACCTCTGTCAGTTGGCAGGATCTAAAGGACTTCCTGCGCAAAGGAGGAGACGTGGTGCACAGCGACGTGGACCGCCGAGGCAATGGCACAGCGTCCTTTGCGACGTTCGACGAAATGGACCGCGCAATTCGCAAGCTGGATGACACGGAGCTCAAAGGCGAGCGCGTCCAGATCCGAGAGGTATGGCAAGTGTGAGACAGTTGTTCCTCGCAGTGCTTAGCTCAATGCAGTAATAATCGTCTAATTTAAATAGGAACAAGGTGGCAATGCCAGACGACACAAAGATCGATCTTCATCTTCAGGACGTCAGAGGTCCAGATCAAGATCCTATTCCAGATCGCGCTCACGTTCCAGGTCTCATTCTCGCTCTCGCTCTCCGCCAAGACGACGTAGATACCGCAGTCGCACACCGTCTCGCTCTCGCTCTCCGTCTCCACGGCGCAACAGCCGCCGCCGCATCCGATCGCGTTCGCGCTCACGGTCTCGTTAATTACTGAACAGCTTCTTCTCCAGCAAAAGCGATTGAAGTAGCTGCCACCTTCAACTTAAGCTCGTTCCTGCGTCAATAAATAATACAACTCCAATGTGGCGTAAGCAAAAGAACCTGCTGATCTGGTTTGAGATTACTCATTCGCCTATGGTCTTTCGCCAGATCGTGATCTCCTGCTGCTTGAAATACCGCCGGTCTTCTTCGTCTACGAGCACCAGGTTCAGGAAGTACTTGATGGAGAACTTGTTCTGGATATTGCGGTACGTCGGCGTCAGCGCATACGGCGCGAGGTAGAGACGCACGGGGATCGACTCGCCCTTGACCGGCGCGCCGTCCATGATCTCAAACTTGGTCAGCGTCTCGCTCTCGTTGTGCTTATCAGCGCCGGAGCCGACGATCTCGCGCCGGATGATGGCCAGTTCCATGTGCTTGATCTTGATGCGCACGAGCAGGAAGAAGATCTTGCCTATCACGACGTCTTTCAGATGGTACCTACATAAACACCACACTCATTAAGAGCCTGCCATGGTCATAGCTAATATCCCTGGCCACGTACTTGGATTTGTTGTACTCGAACTCGATGTGGAGACAGTCTTCGATGCCGACCTCCATCTTGATGGTGCTGTTGATGGGCGGGGCCGAGCCCAGCAGCTGCACCCACACGTCCTGCTCCTGCACGATGTTGCTGGCGTACGACCGCGTGACTGTGGCGCGTACGAAGTACCGCAGCCGCACGTTGCGGCCGTAGTAGCTGTCGTGCGGCTTTTCGACGGCCGAGAAGTCGAACTCATACGACTTCGAGTCGGCCAGTGAGCCTCCCGCCGTGTCCACCTCGTGCACGAGACACGTGAACTCGTAGCTGGCCGGGCGCTCGTGCGGCATCTCGATCAGGCCGATCATCTCGATCTTGACGCCCGTGTAGTCCAGACGCTTGCCTTCCGGCACCGCGATCTCCAGCGTGCCCTTCACAGGCTCCTGCTCCTGGAACAGCGGCAGCTCCTTGGTCTTGTCCGCCGGATGCTTGATGGTCAGGCGCTTGTCTGCGCCCTCCAGCGTGAGCGTGAGCTCGGCCGCTGTACCAAAGCCGAAGAGGTTCTACGTAGACAGCATACGCTGCTGTTAGATCCCAATGGACACATAGAGAGAGAGCGGAGAGGCCTACCAGCATGCTGCTCATGATGCCCGACTAATCACGGAGCTTTGGTTGATGCAGAGTGATGGTCCCAGCGTTCTTCTGGATATTTTCGTACTTTACAGAAGGATCCATCCAAAATCACCTATCCCAGTACAGTACATGTTCTGACCAGTCACATGTGGAACAGATGGGAGCTCAGTGTACTGAGATAATTCATTCATACAGCGCACTCTGTCAACAGCAAGACAACGAAGTCATGTCGCTTTGGACACGCTCATTTCACCACGCAAGGACACGTTCGTGCTCAATATGAAGCGACGTGGTTCAGCACCAATAGGCGTTTCCGCACTGAGAGCAAGCAAATGAAGAGCGATACTAGTACTTTGGTCTGTTATTCTTCAATGCGTCGTAGAATACTTTCGCAAAGCCGATAAAGGTGCTGGAAGGCGAACAGTCAAATGGCATCCCGCTCAGCTAGCGTGATTTCTGGCTCCAGCGCTTCCATAGTGCTGCCGAAGAAATCCAGATCGGTATTATTCGAATTCCATTGGGAGCACTGCAAACTAGACTTCTCTCAACCACCATTCGCAATTTCTTCTTTTGCTGACAGAAGTGGTTCAGGCTCTGGTCCAGGCTGAAGTGCTTGCTGTTCAGCCAAACCAGTGTCAAACTTCAGCTTCAATTCTTCCATGGCGAAATCGTGAAGTGCATCCACAGCTTGACTAATCGTAATCCGATCAGCTGGTTTCCATGCACACATGCGTTTTATCAGACCCCATTGCGTATCGTTCATCTCCAAAGGTTGCTTTGGAAGCGACTTCAGTTTTAGCACTTTGTGTTTCACAGCAACGTCAGGCATCATATTCCATGGAACTCTGGTGGTCACCGCCTCCACGATGCACATCCCAAACGAGTACACATCCGA
>JAADXR010000359.1:0-31379 GCA_023337935.1 Elongisporangium anandrum
CGTCACGAAGGTCGCTCAAGAACTCCATACTCCAAGAGGTAGCCGTATTGGTCGAGACATAGCGGTACAGCTTCTGTTGCCGGATCTCGCGCTCTGCACGGCACATACTGAGCGCTTGATGGATATTCAACGCGACGTCTTCAGTGTTCCATGGATTGATCACCAGTGCACCACTGAGTGACTGCGAAGAACCAGCAAATTCACTGAGCACCAGGACACCAGGTCCACCTTCTTCGCCTTCCCATTCCGTCAAAATCTTTGTGGGCGAAAATTGAGCCTGGAAATCGCTGGTAAAGGCTGGTGCAACAGGGCTCTTGCGTCCACTCTCTTGAGAACCATTCGGATACCCACGGGCAGCGGCTCGAGCAGCTTTCTTGCGTTCTTCCTTGCGTCGCATGAAATGCTGCTGGCAAACTACAAATTCATGGGAAACGAGGTTCATGCCATCTCGAGTTGACGTGACCAAGCACACGTCAGCCAAGTCGTAGAGAGCGCACAGCTCTTCATGCGGCGTGACGCTTTGGTGGATGAAATGGATTGGAGCGTAGTCCAGTGTGCCAAAGACGCCGTTGATGCGCCCCACAAGCTGATTCACGTGCGTCAACAGGTTACGGTAGCTGTGCGAGCTCATTTCCAGTTGGTGCGACGAATCGAAAGTCGCATTGGACGCCGATGTATCGATGTTTGAGCTTGTTTTGGTTGGACTCGAGACAGGAGAGCGACTTCCCAATGCTGACGACGATCCTATTGCTTCAACTGATTTGGCTTTTTTGCTATCGCTGGTGCTGGAGCTGGACGACTCAACGACACCGGAGCGCGAGGAAAGTCCGATCTGGATTAGCACGACGTTGTGCTGCCACTCTGGGAAGCGAGTGAGCAGCGTTTCCATCGCCAGCAGCTTATGGGGAATGCCCTTGATGTTGTCCAGACGGTCAATGCCCAAAATGATGCGCTTCGTGCCAAACTTCTGGTGCAATTCATTCACGCGGTTCAGCGTTTGGACGCTCGAAGCAGCACGCGCAAAGGGCTCGACGCTGATGCCGATGGGGAACACACCTATGGATGTGAAGTGATCACGATCGCCCACGTTGCTGCGCACGCCCTTGTGCGAGCACTCGACCTCCAGCAGCCGCTGGCAGGTCGACATGAAGTGCCGCTCATAGTCGAACGTCTGGAAGCCCACGAGATCAGCCTGCAGCACACCCGTGAGCAGCTGCGCGCGCACCGGCAAGCGAGAGTAGACGTCTGACGACGGAAACGGCGTGTGCAGGAACCATCCGATGTGGCACAGCGGAATGCGCTGCCGCAACAGCGATGGTAGCAGCATCAAGTGGTAGTCGTGGATCCACACGGCGTCGCCTTCGTTGTAGATCTCCGCAATGGCATCGGCGAAGCTCTCGTTAGCCGACTCATAGGCACGCCAGTCCTGCTTGTTGAAGCGCTTGGTCGAGTGGAAGTTGGCCTGACGCGAGAGCGACATGGCCACGGGCTCCGAGACGTAGTGGAACAGCGACCAGAGCACTTCGGACGAGAAGCCGTGGTGGCGGGCAGCCACGTCCGAGGACAGAAACACGGGCAGACAGTTGTGCTGCAGCAGCAGACGCCGCACCGACTCGTGCTCGTGCTTGGGGATGTGCTGGCCGACCCAGCCGACCCAGAGGAACTGCAGATCGCTGCGCACACCAGTGAGACACATGAGCTTGTCCAGGCCGCCCGTGGTCTTCGTGGCCTTCCAGCGGCCGGTTTGCGGCACGCGCTCCAGCAGCACGGGCAGGTTGTTGGACACCACGATCAGCTGGTTCGTGGGCGTGCCGAGCGTGGTCGTGTTGCTGCCGCCTGGTGCAGCCAAGTGGTACTGCGGCGCCGGGTTGTCGTCGTCGCTGTCTTCGTCCTGCTCGGCGCGCAGCTGCATGAGCTGCAACTGAAGTTCCTGGATGTTGGCCAGCAGCTCCTGCTCCTCCAGCGACAGCGTGTCCACCTTGCTTAGCTCGTAGTCCGCGGCGCGCTGCGAGACGAAGAACTCGCCTCGGGGCGACGTGAGCCCGTTGCTGGTGGTACTGGTGGTCGCACTCGCGGCGCCATTGCCGCTGCTGTGGCTGGCGCCCGGAGCCGCAGAGGCCGGGGATCCGGAGGCCAAAGAGAAGGTCGTGTTGATGGCCATGGGTCGCGCCCTGGGGCCGCTCAAGGAGGCCGTCGCGTCCGTCATCCCGCCGATCACGCACTGCGCATTTGCCCGTTCAGGGTCAACTTGTGGCAGTTAGTTTGGATCGAGAAACCGCACTTAGCGATACTGGAATGCGCACTTAGTGGAACATTCCAGGATAAACCCATGAACGAGCACGAAGCCGATGGAGAGCTCTTGGGTGAGGACGCTTCTTTAGGCGCTCGCAGTCGCGTGGATTCGCGTCGGCACGCTGACGTAGCAGATGGAGATGATGGAGATGATGGAGAGCACGCTGGCGCAGACGAGCGCGTTGGAAGCGCGGCTGCAAGTGCATTCGAACAGGCGTTTGCGCAGATCAAGCAGACGGCGTCCTATCGCAACCCGCCGCCTATTGCGCCGTCCACGCTGCCTCCGCCTGCAGCGTCCAATGCGCCTGCAGCTGCCATGATCTGGGTGAACCGCTGCCAGACAGGCAATCCACTGCTCAAGGCCATTAAGAACGTATCGTTCGAGTTCCGCGACGGGCTCGTGCCGGACTACGTCATGGAGGCCTCGACTTGCGTGCTGTTCCTGAGCGTGCGCTATCACCTGCTGCACAGCGACTACCTGCAGGAGCGCCTGCACCGCATCAAGCAGGATGACAACACGCCCTATCGCACGCGTGTGGTGCTGTGCTTCGTGGACGTGGACGACAACGAGTTCGCGCTGCGCGAGATCAACCGCGTGACCCTGCTGAGCCAGTTCACGCTGCTGCTGTCGTGGTCCTGGCTCGAGGCCGCGCGCTATCTGGAGACGCTCAAGGCGTACGAGAACAAGTCGGCCACGCTGATCAAGGAGAAGGTCGAGTCGGAGTTCCTGCCCAAGGCCAACGACGTGCTCACGTCCATCCGCTCAGTCAACAAGACAGACGTGGTGACGCTGCTGTCCACCTTCGGCTCGGTGCGCACGATCATGAGCGCCAACATGGAGCAGCTCTCGCTGTGTCCAGGCATCGGCGCCAAGAAGGTGCGCCACCTGCTCGAGACGTTCCAGGAGCCCTTTCAGAAGATATGAGAGCAGGAAGGACGGATGAATGTACGAATAGAATTTGAAAGCAATTAGCCACGCATTTAGTTCTCAGGCGCTGGACAGGGACTGGCTGGTGCGGCGTTCTCTGTCGCTGGCTGATTCCGCACTGAATCCTACGCTCTCAACAGCCTCCACCAGCGATTCCAGTGAGGCGTAGCCACTCACATAGGCGCACTGCTCGCTGAACTCCACGAACGCGTTGGTCACACCAGGAACCGAGAGCAGAGCACGCTCGACGGTCGTGCCGCATTTGGCCATGCAAGTCATGCCGCTAATGCGCAGACGCACAGTGGACGAGTCCACAAAGCGCCAGGCGCCGCGCTCATTCGAGACGTCCACATCCAGGTTCTTGAACAGCACGAAGCCCGAGCCAAAGCCCGCGAGCAGAGCGCAGAAGAGACCGGTCTCGTACGTCATGGCCACGAGCATGGCGAAGTAGGCCAGCGCCATCTGCACCATGTACATCAAAGCGAGCAGCACCTTGCTCAGCTGCTTGTGCCACTTGCCCCAGGCATCGGCCTTGGTGCCGTTGCGCAGCGCCTGGCGCACGTGTTCGCGTCCGAGTGCGGTGTATTCGTTGGTGAGGCCGATGGCGAAGCAGCCGATGAAGCCGAAGAAGTACTTGACGGCGCTGGTCAGACCCCAGGGCCCGAAGAACAGCAGCACGCACGAGCCGCTGATGGAGGACTGGAAGCCGTTGAGCATCACGGAGCCCTGGCCGGAGCAGAAGTCATTGCTCGAGTCGTCCGAACTCGTCGCCGTGTTGGAGGAGGACGACGTCGAGGCCCCAGACGTGCTGGCCGTCGTCGTGGAGCTGGCGGTCGTGGACAGGTACGGCACCATACTGGCGGCCGCAGCACTCAGTATCGTGATGTTGGTGGCGTCCGAGCAGGTCGCGCCTTCGCAGATGATGCTCTCGACCTGGTACCGAGGCGCCTGGTTCACGTTGGACAGGTACTGGTCCTTGGTGGACGTCGAGGCGAAGTAGATCTTCTGGCCCTTGGTCAGACACACGTACTCGAAGCCGTCGGCCGAGATGTTGGCGCCCGAGATCGGGTCCGAGAGGTTCCCGTCCGCGCACTTGGAGCAGCTGGAGCTGCACACACTGAAGTCCGAGTTGGTCTCGTTCACCACGAACTCGGCCATGTTGGCCGCCAGGTAGGCCGTGTCCGTGACGTCGAAGCTGTAGTCCGAGAACGACCGCGCTTCCATGCCGCAGGTATACACCCGCTGGCCGTTGGCCAGCACCACGTAGTTCTCGTCGTCGTAGCCGTAGTCTTCGGTGGACATGCCGCACACGGGACACTTGTAGCTCGTGGAGGAGGACGAGTCGGCCGCCAGGAAGACCATCTCGTGCATGGCGTGAATGCCGTGGGCCTGGACGTCCAGGACCAGCGCCACCAGCGCCAGCGTCAGCGTCAGCGTCAGCAGCATGGCATTCGCCTTGGTTCTCATGGACTCGCTTCTTCTTTCCTCGTGCCGAATGGCTCCTGACTGGGCCGAAACACGGGCCAGGAGCCATTCTGCACTCAGAAGTGCGACACTGCAATTGTTGATTGTAGATTGGCGACTTGGCCGATCTTGGCATCTGAGTCGAGGACCTGAGACCGGCCAAGCCATGGGCAGGTGACTTCAAGGAGGAACTCACAGTCGACAATTGCCGCTATGTTTCTCTCTCTCACACACACGCGCAGGCAGCAGCCCCTCGAGTGATTGGGAGACCAGTGCGGATGGTGATTCGGTGTGTGCATGCTGCAAATCTGTTATGCTCACCTATTGTCACAGGCAAGGAGCAATTTCGAGCAAAGTTTATATTGTGTACAGTACTGACCCTATTAGGTTCGAGTCGACACGTATTTGAAGCAGATCCTAGCAAATACTTTCAGGCTCCAACAGATGAATCTCAAAGTTCGAATAGCCGCAGTGCTGGATCAGTTGCATCAAAGGGTCCCTCTAACGCTCGTGGCAGATCTGCTCCAGATGCTACCAAACTGAAAGGGGTCCAAGGTGGCTGAGGTTGCTTGGCTCTGTGGCAAGTTCTATTTTTGGTATTGCTTTCGGCTATCACAGTTAACTTAAATCACGCAATCACGAATATCCGTACTTTTTAAAAGCAAATAAGAAACATAAAGCACTGATATAAACAATATCATGCAAAGCTACTGATACAGAACTATCTTGATAGCGACATGTCACAGCGTGTCAACTGGACCAAGAGCTCAGAGTGGCACTGGTTCCTGTCCATCTTCGCAATGCGTGGAGCCAAGAGCCACAGCGGCGCCGAATGCCGCGGTGTGTGGACCAACGCAGCGCATGAGTCAGTGCAGTGGGATCTTATTGCGCTCGGCTCTATGCGGCAGGATGGGGACGCACCCCGGCCCACGACGCTGGCCTTCTGAGATGCAGAGCTCATTTCAGCTTTCTACGGTCTCTGCACAATGCTGACCCGTCCGTTTGCATTGCTTTCTGCTCTGGGAGCTAGCCTCGTGGCTGCGGATGCGTATCCATCCATGCGACTGGCCTTCCACGTCAAGCGCACCTCCATGGCGGTCTACGGACAGACCGACTTCGACGTGTACGTGAACCCGATCGTGTCCACCGACAGCAACGGCACGCAGACCGTCTCGTACGACGGTCAGATGACTGTTCAAGATGATGCTGGAGTTACCTACACGCTCTCGCTCGTGGATCGAGTGCCGTATTACTTAGCCGTTGGCACTGATGGCACCAAGAATACCACCTGCCTTGGAGTCGACATCCTCCCACCAGTGGACCAAATTCTGGAAGCGCTGGCCTCGGCTACGGCTGTGGATCACGTGGACACCACGCAGGACATCAGCTGCACCAGTGGCTCGTACTTCCAGCTTACCTTCGCGGACGAAGACTTCGTCTTGTGCTCGGCCTCGGACAGCAACGGAAGCTTCACGGCCTACGGAACTGACCTGAACGTCGCCTTCTCCTACCTGAACGAGACCGTTTCGATCGAAGCCCCAGAGCTGACCTTCACAAATGGCATCTGCGAGAGTCTATCGGAGAGCACCATAGAGCTCACGTCTACAGTCAAAGCCATTCTCACGGGCCAGACGTCGAGTCTCTTCCGCCATCGCCGCCGTCTGCACGAACTCTCGTCGCCTGAGAAGCCGCGTCGCGCTCTACTGGCTGACTCCACGTGCTCGTGCAAGGGCGTGAAGCGTCCGTGCGTGATCTACCAAGGCATGGACGTGGACCACGATGGCGGATTGGTGGACAGCAACAAGTACTTCAAGGGCATGGAAGCTCACGCGCCGTGCTGCTCGTCCTTCAAGTACGCTGTGCTCAACACTATCGACTACGGCTGGAACAACGACACGCTGCAGGAGAAACTCTGTGGCCTGGCTGTTGAAGTAAGCAACACCAGCACCAGCACAGTGATTGAAGACACTATTGTCATTTCGCATTCTATGGCTGGACCTATGGTCGCTGGTGCACTCGCCACTGGAAAGTGCTCTCTTGCTTCGTCCTCGACGTGGATCTCCCTCAGCGGAGTCATGCGCGGCACCATGGGCGCCGACTTCCAGCAGAATATCTGTGACGGGGGTACCAGCGTGGCCTCGGATGTGCTTGAGAAGTTGGGAGCGCTCATCGGCCAATGCCCAGGCACGCAGGCGCTCAAGTCCATGGTGTACGAGGGCGGAGCCTACGCGACGGCGGCTGAAAACGCTCAGTACGCGGCTGCGCAGGCGGCTCACGAGAAATACGCTACCGCCACACTGTGTGGCGACAGTTTCTCGGGCCTGATGTCCGGCGATTACATCGGCCTCTGGTTCGCAGGACTCATTCTGCCGCATCACTCCAAGCAGAACGATGGCGTGGTGCGTGAGTCCTTCTCTAGACTGATGTTCTTGGCGTATTGCTCACCAATTTGGTTGTTCATGTAGGTCGAATTCCAGAGCTGCATCGGCACTCTCTCGCCCTCGCTCTTCGACGACACGTACACAAGCACGAACTATCGAGCATCCATCAACCATGCAGACTCGTCCTTCCACAATGGCGACTCGCTCTTCAGCAACGCCAAGAAGCCCAACAAGTGGCTCGAATGTCTGCTCTAGACCACATCTTGGTACGAGTATACTCAATTGACTAGAGCCTTCAGTTTTTCATATCTTTATCTGTATTATCTGCTCATGAAATGCCTTCTATTAGTTAGATTGACAGATAGTAAACGTGGCATAATCATTCCATCGTAAAGGCATGCTGTGAGCTCAAGCACTGTTCAAAAGCTTCGTCTCCGCTGTTTCATACATAGTACCGTCCGTCGCCAGACTGCAGTTGTCTATCAGAGTCGACTTGTTGAAGTCAGAACACACACTCAACATTCGAACGAAAGCTCCGTTCAGTATGTCACACTAACAACGCTACCTCTTTTACAGATTCGAATGCTGAATCTATCATGCTGAATTCAGAATGAAAACAGACCAACTACAGTAGTATGGCTTTCTCATGAACCACAGAGTCGTCTGATCACACAGCCTTTTCAGCTTTAGTTCTGCATGCAGACAAGCCCCTTGCTGGTGTTTGGTGTGGCCACTTTGCTGAACGGCAGCACGTACTGCGAGAGAATTTGCTGTCGGTTCAAATCCAATTGACCGATCCAGCGGTCGGATCTTTGCCATCAGTTCCATTTTCTTGATTGGGTTCCTATTTCAATATTTAACATGTATCAATAGTTTTATCATAATCTACTTAATTCAGTAAACTAATTATAGACAGATTAAGTTCAATATACTGATTTAACATCAATACATTTCGTGACATGCACTCCCATCTGTCAGGGACATGTCAGCAAGATCAAGGATCCATCACTCCAGTGTGGGATCTGTGAGTCAGAGCAGAGCCAACGCGCGCCGATTCAATCATCCGACAGCAGGATGCGGCGGCCATCCTCAGCATTCGAATTTCGCCACCGCTCAGCCCTAGCGCCTCTCCATTCGCGCAATTCAGTAGATCCCCACAATGCTGACCCGTCCGTTCGCGTTGCTCACAGCGTTGTCCGCCGGCCTCGTGGCTGCGGAGACGTATCCGTCCATGAGACTGGCCTTCCACGTCAAGCGCGCCTCCATGGCGGTCTATGGACAGACCGACTTCGACGTGTACGTGAACCCGATCGTGTCCACCGACAGCAACGGCACGCAGACAGTGGCGTTCGATGGCCAGACGACCATCCAGGACGATTCCGGAGTCACGTACACGCTCTCGCTCGTGGACAGAGTGCCGTATTACTCAGCCGTTGGCACTGATGGCTCAAAGAACTCCACCTGCCTTGGAGTCGACATCCTTCCGCCTGTGGACGAAGTCCTCGAGGCGCTTGCGACCGCCACTGCAGTGGATGAAGTGGACACGACGCAGGACATCAATTGCACCAGCGGCTCGTACTTCCAGTTTACCTTCGCGGACGAAGACTTCGTCTTGTGTTCGGCCTCGGACAGCAACGGCAGCTTCACGGCCTATGGAACTGACCTGAACGTCGCCTTCTCCTACCTGAACGAGACCGTTTCCATCGAAGCTCCGGAGCTAACGACCACAGACATGACCTGCGAGAGCCTGTCGGACAGCACCACGGAGCTGACGACCGCAATCGAAGCCATTCTCACCGGCCAAACGTCGAGTCTCTTTCGCCATCGCCGCCGTCTGCACGAGCTCTCGCCACATGAGGAGCCGCGTCGTGCTCTGCTGGCCGACTCTACCTGCTCGTGCAAGGGCGTGAAGCGTCCGTGCGTCTTCTACCAGGGCCTGGACGTCACCTACGACGGTGGCCTGCAGAACAACAACTCGTACTTCAAGGGCATCGAGAGTCACGCGCCGTGCTGCTCGTCCTTCAAGTACGCCATCCTCAACACAGTCGACTACGGCTGGAACAACGACACGCTGCAGCAGAAGGTCTGCGATCTCGCTGTCGAAGTGAGCAACACGAGCTCTGGCAGCGTCATCGAAGACACCATCATCGTGTCGCACTCGATGGCTGTGCTCATGGTCGCAGGTGCTCTGGCCACGGAGAAGTGCTCGCTTGCGGCGTCCTCTACCTGGATCTCGCTCAGCGGCCCTCTGCACGGCACCATGGGCGCCGACTTCCAGCAAAGCATCTGCAATGGCGGCACCAGCGTGACGGCGACTGTGCTTGAGGAGCTGGGCGAGCTCATCGGCCAATGCCCAGGCACCGAAGCGCTCAAGTCCTTGGTCTATGAAGACGGTGACTATGCGACGGCCACGGAGAACGCGCAGTACGCGGCTGCGCAGGAAGCCCACAAGAAGTACTCGGCGGCGACCATGTGCGGCGACAGCTTCTCCGGTCTGCTGTCCGCCGACTACATCGGTCTCTGGTTCGCAGGTCTCATTCTGCCGCATCACTCCAAGCAGAACGACGGCGTGGTACGTGAATGCACCCTAAACGCTTGACCTTGGTCTTGATCTCATGCTTTTCCTGCTTGTAGGTCGAATTCCAGAGCTGCATCGGCAACCTGTCGTCCTCGATCTTCGACAGCACGTACACGAGCACGTACTATCAGGCGTCCATCAACCACGCTGACGCGGCGTTCCACAATGGCGACTCGCTCTTCAGCAACGCCAAGAAGCCCAACAAATGGTTCGAGTGTCTGCTCTAGACACTAAGAGTGAGCTCATTAATACACAGCAATTCCAATTGACTCCACTAGCAATCCATCCAAGCTGGAAATCCATGTTGGGATCGAATGCCGTTTTGCAGAATGAGCTGACGGCAGTGGCACTGGGAATGGGTGAGCTGAGGTGGGATTTGTTGAAACGCAGAATGGTATTGGGTGCATAATCCACCGAATTGACGCGGCCATGTTCGCTTTGGGACAGGTGGCTTCAGTGACATGTGATCATGTCAAAGCGAATCATTCCATTTGTCGGAGGGGGATCCACCGCCACCCAGTAGCACTCGGAGCATCATCATGGTCGGTGCTAGAGATGGCGCCATAGCACTTCGACCTTCGGACCAGCGGCGTGATCACCAAGGATTGCTGCATTAGCACATTCGAACTTGCGCGTGAACTCCTCGTCTTTCCAGTGCTTACACCCGCGACTCCAGGGGCGTGATCACTAGAGATTCCTACATCACAGACTCCAACGCGCGAGTCCCAGCTTCCATCACTTCCGGTTTTCGACCCAAGAGCTCAAGCCCCTCGAAAGCCATGACCGCTCGGCCGTTCGCTCTTCTGGCGGCTCTGGCTACCTCTGTGGCCAGTGCCGCGTATCCGTCCATGCACCTGGCCTTCCATCTCAAGCGCGACTCTATGAGCGTCTATGGCAACCTTGACTTCGACGTGTACGTGAACCCAGTGGTCTCGGACAACAGCAACGGCAAGGAGGTCGTGTCCTTCGATGGCAAGACCACGCTCAAGGACAACGCGGGCAACGCCTACACGTTCTCGGCGGTCGACCGCGTGCCGTACTACTCTGTGACCGGCACCGA
This sequence comes from Elongisporangium anandrum, assembly GCA_023337935.1. Lineage (NCBI taxonomy): Eukaryota > Oomycota > Peronosporomycetes > Pythiales > Pythiaceae > Elongisporangium > Elongisporangium anandrum. The sequence continues at coordinate 10,704 of JAADXR010000359.1, forward strand.
CGGAACTACCACCACGACGTGTCTTCCCGTTGGCGTGCTCCCGCCTGTAGACGACGTCCTGGATGCTCTGACGTCGGCCACCCCCGTGGACCACGTGGACACCACGCAGGATATTACCTGCACCAACGGCACGTTCTTCCAGCTGAAGTTCGTCGGGGAAAACTTCGTCTTGTGCTCGGCATCCGAGAGCGGCGCCAACTTCACGGCCTATGGCGAAGATCTGGACGTCACGTTCAGCTACTTGAGCGAGACCGTGGCCATTGAGTCCCCGACGCTCAGCGAATCCAACACGACGTGCGAGAGTCTGTCCGAGAGCACTGTGGAGCTCACGTCGACTGCCGAAGTCATCCTCACGGGCGAGGCCTCGAGCCTGTTCGGCCAGCGTCGCCGTCTGCATGAACTTTCGCCCTCGGAAGAGCCTCGTCGCGTTCTGCTGGCCGACGCCACCTGCTCGTGCAAGAGCGTCAAGCGTCCCTGTGTCTTCTACCAGGGAATTGATGTGGCTAGCGACACCGGACTGCAGGACAGCAACTCGTACTTCAAGGGCATTGAAGCCCACGCGCCCTGCTGCTCGTCCTTCAAGTACGCCATGCTCAACACCGTCGACAACGCCTGGAACAACGCCTCTCTGCAGCAGCGAGTCTGTGACACGGCGCTGGAAGTCAGCAACACCAGCACCGGCACCGTGATTGAAGACACCATCATCGTGTCCCACTCGATGGCTGTGCTTATGGTCTCCGGAGCTCTGGCCACAGAGAAGTGCTCGCTGGGATCTTCCTCGACCTGGGTCGCCATCAGTGGACCTCTTCACGGCTCGAAGGCTTCGGACTTCCAGCGCAGCATCTGCGACGGCGGCGCCACTGTGACCTCCACGGTGCTCCAGGAGCTCGGTACGCTCATTAATGAATGCCCCGGATCGACTTCGCGTCGATCAATCGTCTACGAAAACGAGACATACGCGACGCCGGCTCTGGATGCCGACTACGCAGCGGCCCAGGCTGCGCACCTGAAGTACTCGTACGCCACCATGTGCAGCGAAAGCTACTCAGGACTCGTGTCCAGCGACTTTCTCGGTCTCTGGTTCGGCGGCTGGATCTTCCCTCACCACTCGAGCAAGAACGACGGCCTGGTACGCTTCCACTTGGACATATTGCTTCTCTTGTGCTTACTAACAGACTGATTTGCTTGCTATCAGATTGAATTCCAGAGTTGCCAAGGCAGTCTTTCGTCCTCGCTCTTCGATGACACGTACACCAGTCGATACTACCGACCGTCGATCAACCACGCTGACGCCGCCTTCCACAACGGTGATGGCCTCTTCAGCAACGCGCGCAAGCCCAACAAGTGGTTCGAGTGCTTGCTGTAGGAACTTGAGCTCAGCCTTCCAGTAACAGAAAATATGCATCCCAATCTAGAAATTTGTTGACTCCGGTCTCAGTTGTCTATCGGATTCTGCTTTCCAGAGTCAGCCCCGTCACGATCCACTTCACTTGAGGAGATTGGCAGCGTCCGAGTAAGCAGCCATTGATGTCGAGAGACGATCAGATCTTTCCGAGTGATGCTGGCTCTTCGGTTGCTGCGAACCACCGGTCGCGCGCTTCTGCTTTCCTCATTCTTGCTGCTCTTGGTCAGACGCTCATCAACGCGTTTTAGTAGATCGCTTGCTTGATGCTGCTGGTCGTGTTTCTGTAATTCCGATTCCACGCGCAACTTCCAAGGCACTGCTCTTGTAGCGCAGCTTCCTTGCACCGGTTGAAATGGATCTGGTTCATTGAGTCTGCCGAGAAGTTCGCCTTTCAGTGACCAGATTGAGATTGCTCCATTTTCAACCAGCGTCATCGCAATCGTAGAGCAACTTGAAGTAGAAGCGCCTCCGAGACTTGTCATCTTGATGCTTCGAATCGCCATCGGCTTGTGAGCCTTCCATTGGTGCACTTTAGCTACCAAAGAAGACGATAGTACGCCCTTGAAATTGTTGTTCGTATGCTGTGTTCGCTGCTGAAGCGCTTCCAAATGATCAAATACTGCAGAAAAACTGTACACAGAAATAAAGCCTAGTACAATAGCAGATCCTTAGTCACGCAGTAGCCCACATTTGACTAAGCGGCACATATTTACCTTGTTCATCGCCCACGCAGAGCAGTTTGTCGTTCTCGGTGCCACCAAACAGCCAATCCACACATCGGATTGCTGGTGCCATTGTCTTGGCACTGTTTTCCCGATCGTTTGCACTTGGAAGATGCGTTACAAATGCTTTGGATTGCGCATTCTTCTGGTCCATGTGATGACTCATTCGCATCAGAAGCTCGTGCGAGTGCATGAACATTGGAGGCATAGGAGCACTTGTCCAGAGCGAGAGCTGGCTGCTGTTCTCTTCAAGGCAAATGAAGCATGGATACGGCTGCAAATAGAGAATCTGTAAGGTTGCGTGTCCGGCCTGATGGTCCGATGCGCTGCTCTCTTGAGCCATGACCCTGCCGCTCTTGGCATTCCATATACAAAGCGATCGATCTGTTGACGATCCCGTGACAAGAGTGAGCAGTGTGTCGTGCACATCCAGGCAAGAAACAGTAGCCATTGAGCCTTGGATCGTGTCGCCTGCAATGAAATCTTTTAAGACCTCCAGCAGAGTCGCAAACGTCAACATCTGATCGCTTCCTACTGCCTGCACTGCTGGCTCTGCAACCGTTGACCCATGCCGCCTGATGTGCGGCCTCAAGCGGAACGATGTCGAGGAAACGGCTCCGGGAAACACTTTCTGTAAGATGTGGGGTACTTTGGACAGCGGAATGGAGCCAGAACCCGTGCGGTCTGCTTCGCAGAATATTCTCTTGAGGCGATCGGTCTCGTTGCCAAAGAAGCAAGCACGCAGCGTTGACGGGATCGAGTAAGTCGTTTCTTCGTAAGTCTCGCTCCCACGCAATGTCGCTGCCTCGTGAAGATACGCCGTACACGAGCTCTGCACGCCTCGCCAGTGGTTCAACGAGTGGATGACCTCCAGTGTGTCCGCGTGAAGAATGAAGACGTTCCCATCGACAGCACCCGAGACAACTTGGCGCGTCGCTGATATCCACTTGATGGCCGTAACCTCGACGTGGTGGACACTCTTCCGAATCACAACAGCACCACTTGGCAGGATCAACCGAGCGATTAAGCCATCGATTGTACCAACAAAACAGGAAAAGTGGTTGTCCACTGCGCAAACGCTTGTCATCTCCGACCCGACTCGACTTGCAACCGATCGAACCAGCCGGCCAGAGTGGACTTCCCAGAACTTGATCTCGTAGCCTGTGAATGCAATGAAGGCGTCGTTGGTGACACTGTACATCATGGCTATGGGCGTGACGCCTTCTTGACTGTCCAGTGTTTCATTCTCCGCTGGGATTTCTGAGCTCACTACACTGGTGCTTTCGACTTGTAGGATATCGCCAGTGCCCGGCAGAGTCGGCGACGGATCCAAGAAAAATATGCTGGAATGGGCGATGGCAATGCGCTTCTCGTCAGCGATGTAGCACATGGAATTCATCGGGCGCTTGCGTGGCGGGATGTTGCCCTTGATGTAGAACTCAGCCGTGATCGTCTGCACTTCAGCGAACTTGCGTAGGTCCCAGATCTTGATCATCCCGCTTTTATCAGCAGTGATCACTTGGCTTGAATTAGTAGACACTTCTAGACCGATCAGTTCCTCGTGGTGGCCTTTTAAGGATCCAATATGCTGCTCTACGCGAGGATTCCAAATCTGCAGCATGTGGTCCAGCCCTCCGCTGATCAAATAGCCTTGCTCTGCATTATATTTCAGCAGCGAGACGCCCTTGCGATGACCGACGAGTGTCTTCGTCACGCGGTTCACGTTCAGGTCCACGAGATAGATCTTGCTGTCAAGACACGCACCCGCGAGCATAGCCATCGAATCGATCACCTCAATATCGGACATAACTGTGTGACCCTCGTGAAAAAACGAGTGCAGGCAGGCAAGCGAGTCGATGTCCCACATGTGGACCTGCCCGCTTGTACACGATGAGAAGAGGATTGGTGAAGTCGGCACCCTGGAAGAGATGGCCAGTGCTGTCTGGACCGCATTCGTCGGAATTTGCTAGATCAAGACATGGAATTAGCATGAAATGAAATTTTGACACTACGAGTTTGAAGAAAAGTCAAAATACCTGGCGTATCTGGAGCCGATCGACATCGTAGAGAGAGATCACAGGTGATGTTGATGCTGTGATGACGTACCGACCAAACGGAGAGTAGAGAGCGTCCAAAATGTGGCTACTGCGTTGATCCACACTACAAATCCAGCGTAGTGAGCTGATAAGACATACACCAGCAGGTCTAAAACCATAGGCGCAATAGCAATTTTACCTGGAAATCTGAGCTCTCCGGACGATAGTGTTTGTTGATGCATCCAGCATTTGGAAACCCTTGTTTCTTGTGTCGTGCAGCAGGACCTCATTCACGTCAGCGAAATAAAACTGGTGCGCCATCGCATTTAAAGCCAATTAGTCAAGTTATTTAGCATTTGGTCCATCAGCTTACCATTCCAAGTACTTCGGAGGTCATCTTCATGGGCTCGGGAGCAAGATAGGATTGATACTGCAACTTTGTCAGTAAAGCTGAAGGGAAGAAAGTAGATCAGTAACTACCGGCGGCACCTTTTTAATCACTTCAGCATCGACAGCAATGCGGACGTCTAAAGCATATTGTTGATACATGAGCCATTCACAATGCCGAAGTGCCGTTCAGCATAGAACTGCTTACCTAGGTTTCTTGAGAGGAACGTGCTAAAGTCAAGCCACGTGATTCGTCCGCAAGAACGAAGATCTGCATGACGGAACAAAGTGCTCAAATCCCGCACAATATCAACCTAATTCCACACGAAATGAGAATCTGAGTAGGTCATACCAAGATCTTTCCAGCCGCAAATGGTTTCCTACTCGCTGATTGTGATCCAATTGCTTTTGCGACTCCAGCTGCGAGAGCATTTCAGTCACGAAGGCTTCTTCACTCAGCGTTCCGTGCTTTCCAAATGCGAAGTGCATCGCCTCCATCCCCCCCTTGTCTACCATCAGAATCAGTCACTGCAAGGAACCGCTCCATCGTAAGAATCATAGCAGATTTATACCCAAATTCATGACAATGGACGTTGGGTTCTTCATCTCTTCCGGCTTTTCGTTAGCTCTGGAGTCGTTGCTTGAGCCGGATGCGGACTGTCGTCGTTGGCGATGAGGCGGGGGCGTTCGCGCTCGTGAGCTACCACTGCTATGGGAAATGCCGCCATTGGGTGCAGCGCTCAAGTTTTTGGCTTTCTGCTCTCGAACATCGCGGAACGGCTGGCCCTCGCGGATTCTCGGGAAGTAGCTTGCAGTGTCCGCCGCAAAACCAATACCAAAATGATCGCGCCTCCGCTGGGCATCCACAGTTGCTGGACGCTCGGCCTCAAATCTGCGTCGACCCTTTTGAAATGCGATTGGGATCTATCGCATCGCTTCTAGCGTGAGCTTAACGCACACTACAAAGGTATTAGGACCTGCGACTCACCTCTTCCAGCTCGTGAACTCTGCGAGCATCACGCCCCAGATTCCTGACTCTGTCTCTGCGCTGCATGCCTGTTGAAAAATCACGACAAAATCAAGAAGTGCAGGCTCCACTGGCCACATACATCTAGGGTGCGACGTCTACAGATACACGTTGAAAATATACGCGTAGGAATACTGTTGGAGAGTGTGTAGTGATTGAAGTCGACAGTGTATAGCCTAAAGGGAACTGTCTGTGCGCGCCAGTAATTCGTAGGTTTTGGACAAGCAAGATCTTTAGCAGATTTAGAATGACTTAAAATAAAGTGGCCGTGCCGAGGGCGATAAAACCATCGGCTGACAATCTCTCATTCAGCGATTGATGTCATGAGCATGGGTGCAAGGAGCGCGTTTGATTTGCTACAGCAGTCGAAGACCAATTCAGATCCCTTGATGATTTTTATACAAAACTTTCTCTCACAATTAGACTCCAAATCAATGTATGATACATCGTCTAATGCGTTTCAAAGGTTCAACTGGACCCAGCGAAGCTATTATTACTGCAGTTTTTCATCTCGTTGAAGAACCGCATTGGAGAGAACGTCGTCAACAACCTGCGTCCAGTGGTCCTTCGGCGTGATCTCCAGCTCGTACTCCTGGAAGGCAGCCACGTAGTTGCATTCCTTGTAGCCAAGCCTATAATTGCGCATCGAACAGCACACACAGTAACAACGATTGGGTCAACTGCAAGATGGGGACGACTTCCACGAGAACATACTTGTTGAAAAGCCCCAGAGACGCGTGGTTCTCTTCGTTGATTTTGCAGTAAATGCGCGTGACATGGAGCTCAGCTGAAGCTAAATCAGGTTCATGATACGGCTACTGTCAGCTCTCTTGCTCATTTGCATCCGCCCACAATGGAGAATTCCTTACCGTACGCCATCAGCAGCTTCACAGCCTCCTGCGCAAAGCCCTGGCGCCTGTACTTGGGGTCTGCGATCATCACTTCGATCTCGCAGGCCAGTGGGTCCTCGTAGTCGTTGAAGAACAGATTGACATCACCAGCCATTCCTAAAGGGGTCAGAAGAACGTCAGTCGTCAGTTGCTCAGGAAGACTACAAGGAGAGTCATGTCGCTCTCAGGAGACCAAAGAGTCGTTCGATGCGCTCGCAGAGTCCAAACGTACGATCGATGGCGCCTTGGCTCGTGTAGTCAGGCTCGACACCTGCCGGATCTTTGGCCAAGACAATGAACGTACACTCTACCACCAACAGCAATCAAGAAAAGGTAGCGGTTGAGGTGACGAACTCCAGTGAATGAATGACGACCATGCTCTCAATCGTACTCTTGGGATCCTCTCGCCAGGACTGCTGGTTGGCATACTCCTCCTCCACCGTCAGCCGCTCTGACGCCGTCATCTCTATGAGCCAAATCATTAGCGCCATCCAAGTAAACGACCAATTCACTGTCTGCTTCGGTCTCTATCACGCACCCAGGATCCACGGATCAGCCATCCAGCCATGGTACTTGGCCACGTGCTGCTTCTCGTACGGCACGAGCGTCACCTTGGAGCCGATCTAGCAACACACACAGCAAAGCACAGAGTGTGAGCTCTTCACGTCTTCAAGCGAGACGGTATGGGCGTCTGCTGGTCTTGCCACATGCAGCCACAATGCCACAGGAGTCCCACAAAGAGACGTACGATGCACAGCCCAGCGTTCGCGCGCATGATCTCAGTCTTCTATTGCGCCACCAACAGCTGATCTTGCTGATGATTGGCTAAAACTAAAACTCCTTATGTTGCGCAACATTATGTGCAATTGGTTAATTGGACAACATGGCTACACTTTCAAACCACCCAGCAGCTCACGCTGCTTGGGTCTGAGGCACTGGGACGACGCGCATGAGCATCGGGCCTTTGACAGGCAGCGTGAGCGAGCTGTCGTACGTGACGCGCTGACCCGGCACGAGGTCCAGATGAAAGCGGCTGAGCACACTGGCCACCACGATCTTGGTCTCAGTCATGGCCATGTTCATGCCCAGACACGTGCGCGGGCCAGCGTTGAACGAGCTGAACTTGAAGGGAGACACGGGGGTGAGCTTTCCCGTCTCAAGGTCGATCCAGCGCTCTGGGTTGAAGCTCTTGGCGTCCACTCCCCACACGCGCTCCATGCGGCCCACGACGTAGGACGTGTACACCACCACGCTGCCCTTCTTCACGAACGTGCCGTCGCTCAGCACGGTGTCGCGAACGGCTCGCTTCATGTTGGAGGGGACTGGGGGATACAGACGCAGCGTCTCTTTCAAAGCGGCCTCCAAGTACGTGAGGCACGCGACTTGGTCCATCGTGGGCGCGGAGACCTCGCCGGCCATGAGCTCAGGCAGCTTGAGTCTCAGCTCCTCACATATCTTCTCCTCCACGCGCGGATGCTGACTGAGGCAGTAGAAGAACCAGGTCATGAGCTGCGCAGTCGTGTCGCGACCGGCGATCATAAAGTTCACGACGATATCGCGCAGGAAGACCAGGTCGATCTCACCTTCGCTGTCGTTGCTGGCATTGTCCAGGAACAGCGTCACGAGATTCTTCTCTTGGCTAGTCGTCCACCTGGACGAGGCAGCAGGCTCCCAGTTCTTGTGCTCTCGGTTCTCGATGGACTGCGAGATGATGCTGAACACGGCCTCATCGATCACTTGGATGTGATGCTTGAGCTCGCCTTCTAGGCCGATATTGAAGAACCGCACGGTGGACCAGAACCAGTCGGGACGGATGAAGCGGGACGACAGGATGCGCGACGCCGTATCGAACGCGTGCTCGAACTCATTGTAGGGCGATTCCAAACAGCCAAGCTGAATGCCGAAGCCGATCTCCGCGAACGTCTCGAGCGTGAACTTGTTCATGAGCTTGACGATAGACACTGGCTCGCCACTGGCAGCCGAGCGCTCCAAGATGCGATTCATCACGTTGATGTTCTTGTGCACAACCGACGCCATGGCCGTGCGCAGTGCGTTCATGGTGAACAGATTGCTCGCGGTCTTGCGCTGGCGCGCCCACTTGGCGCCGTCCACTGCGAAGATGCCGTCGCCCAAGAGGTCGCCCAGGTTGCGATGGTGGATCGGCGCCTTCTCGAAGTTCTCGAAGTGGGTCTTGAGCACGTCTTCGAAGTGCTCGGGCGTGCTGAGGAAGATCCCTGGGGGCGTGCCGAGCACGTGCATGCCGAAAGGGCGGTTGTCGAAGCGCTCTGCGAGCTCCACGAGCCAGTCGTAGAAGTCTGCGGAGCGCAGACTGGCGCCCACCAGGTCCCCAAGGATCGGCATGTGATCCGGTGGGTACTCCAGCTTCCGATACTGCTGATCCGTGCCTGACAACGCTGTCGTCTTGAGCGGCTCAGCATCAGTATACCAACTGATGACCCATTGCAGCGCGTACCAGTAGGTCAGCAGATCGACCACGAGCAGGAACAGCGTGCCGTTCCACGAGTGCTCAGCCAGTTCTTGGGCCCAGATCTCGACCACGACTGACGGACGCAGCGACAGGAAGCTCATTGCGGCTTCTTCTCCAGAGCAAATGCTGGAATGGGAGCGAGAGAAGGCGGAACTGCTCTGCCCATTGCCTTACGATCTCTTTTCTTCGCTATCCAGAGGCGCGTTCATCAACAGCTTGGCTTCGGTAAGGCCCATGAGCCACTTCAACAAGACGCGAGCAAGCGACAGCCGCATGGAACCGCGTATCGCGATCTGCCTTACCGTTCTCTTCTACGGTGCCTCTGGATCTTCACTTCTTCACAGCTCCTTACGCTTCTTGGAACCTGTAGGACCAGCCACTGGCGTCATCAGAGGGAACTGCCCATCAACGCTTGCTGATCAGTCTCAGGTCTGATTCGACGTCTGAACATGGCTACATTTCGACAGAATGATGGTATATTAGACAGAAATAGGCTAGTATTCACAAGGACTGAGTGGCAGCGCACGCATGAGCAGAGGGGACTTGGGCGGCAGCGTCATGGACTGTGCGTAAGTTACGGAATGCTGGCCATCCACGAGCTCCAGATGGAATCTGCTCAGGACGCTGGACGCCACGACCTTCATCTCGTTCAGCGCCAGGTTCACGCCCAGACATTTGCGCGGCCCAGTGCCGAAGACGATGAACTTGAAGGGCGACACGGATGCGATCATGCCTGTCTGCACATCGATCCACCGCTCAGGCTTGAACTGTTTGGCATCGGCGCCCCAGACGTGTTCCATGCGGCCGATGGTGTAGGAAGGGATCATGACACAGGAGCCGGCCTTGACGAACGTGCTGTCGCAGAGCACGACGTCACGCTTGGCCTGCTTCATGTTCAAGGACACGGACGGATACAGGCGCAGCGTCTCCTTCAGAGCCGCCTCCAGATACACGAGCTGCGCCACTTGGTTCATCGTAGGCGCAGTGATTTCCCTTGAGAGAAGTTTGGGCAGTTTACTGGAGAGCTCATGGCGGATGTTCAGCTCCACTTCTGGATGCTGACTGAGGCAGTAGAAGAACCAGCTCAGCGCCTGAGCTGTGGTGTTTCGACCAGCCACCAGGAAGTTCACGACCACATCGCGAATGAACACCGGGTCTGTCTCTCCTTCTCCCTTGCGCACGTTGTCCAGGAAGAGCGATACCAGATCCGGCTTTGGCTTGACTCTTTCATTGGATGCAGCGGTCTGATCTGGAGATGGTGCTGTAGGCCATAGCGTCAATGACCTGCACGTCTTTCTTCAGCTGGCGCTCGAGACCGAGATTGAGCCATCGCAGCGTTTTCCAGTACCAAGCAGGACGCATAGACCGCCAGAAGTTGATGCGTTGGGTGCTCTCGATGGCTGCTTGGAACGGATGGTCCTCACGCGCGTCCAGTCCGTTCAGCTCCACGCCAAAGCCGATCTCAGCAAACGCTTCGATGGTGAAGCGATTGAGCAATTTGGCCATCCCGATCGTTTGATTGCAGTCCGCACCGCGCTGCAGAATACGAAGCAGCACTGGGATCTGCTTGTGCACACTCGTGGCCACCGCTTCACGCAAGGCGTTCATAGTGAAGAGGTGGCTCGCAGTCTTGCGCTGGTGGATCCAGACTGCGCCATCGACTGCAAAGATGCCGTCGCCCAGTACGTCCGACAGCAGATCGTGGAAGAACGGCCCGCGCTCAAAGCTGTCAAACTGAGTGGACAAGACGTCTTCAAGCAGCTCAGGCGTGGTCACGTAGATGCTGGGCGGTGTGCACAGCACTCTCAGCTCATGCGGCCGGCCTTGAAACCCATCGGCGAGCGACGTGATCCTGTCGAAGAAGTCGGAGGTGTGAAGAACCGCCTGCAACGTGTCGCCAAGCAACGGGAGGCGGTACGGCGGATGCGCCAGCGGAGGCGCCTTGAGCTCAATGTTGGTCCAGGACATGAGCAGAGCTGCCAGACCCCAGAAGGCCGAGACGACCAGCAGCACGAGAAGCAGCAGCAGCAGGTACAAGATGAGCACAGCGTATCTCCAGACGGCCAACATGGTCATGAGATCAGCGCAAGAACGAGAGTGAATTGAGATAATCAGACATCAAGCGATGTCTCGTGCGTCATCCGAGGACAAAGGCGATGTCTTGTCCGCCATCCGAGGGCAAAGGGGAATGGTGATGGGCTGTTCGAGGAGCCTGCTTTGAGATGGGCACTGCTCGCACCAGCAGCGGATGCTTCATGGGCAGCGTCATGGACGGAACGTACACGACTTCCTGCTGCTCTGGCGCCAATTCCAGTCGGAAGCGACTGAGAAGACTCGCCAGCACCAACTTGATCTCGCTGATGGCTAAATTCATGCCGAGACACTTGCGAGGACCGCCGCTGAAGGCGTTGAACCTGAACGGAGAGATCGGAGCGATCGTTCCGGTCTCCGAGTCGATCCAGCGTTCAGGTCTGAACTGCTTGGCATCTGGCTCCCATACGCTCTCGCTTCTGCCCAAGACGTAGGCTGAGAGCGTGACGCAGGTGCCGGCCTTGACGAATGTGGCATCGCACAGCACCGTGTCCTTGGTGGCGTGCTTCACGTTAGCAGGCACCGATGGATACAGGCGAAGCGTTTCTCTCACCACAGCATCCAAGTAGACCAACTGATTGACCTGAACCATGGTCGGCTGACCAGTCCGTTGTTTAGGCAGCTTGGTCTGGAGCTCTTGACGAAGCTTCCGGTCTACCGTCGGGTGCTGAGTGAGTGCGTAGACGCACCAGCTCAAGGCTTGGGCCGTGGTATCGCGTCCTGCAATGAGGAAATTGACAACAATGTCTCGGAGAAACACGGGATCGGGGCTGTCTGCTTGATCTCTGCTCTGCTGCCACGTGTTGAGAAACATGGAGATCAGAGTGTGCTTCTTGCCTTGGTTAGAGTCGCTCTGGTCTCCAGATACGCGACGTTGGCTCTTGAGTGCCTGGGAAATAATGCCAACGATCGTATCATCAATCACTCGGATGTGCTGCTTGAGTGAGCGCTCTCGACCAATGTTGAGCCAACGCAGTGCCTTCCAGAACCAAGGAGGGCGAAGAAACCGGAGGAACACAATCTGCTGAGCTTCATCGATCGCAGTGACGAATGGATGCTCCACTTCTGAGTCAAGCGCTTGCAGCTCAATGCCGAATCCGATCTCAGCGAACGTGTCAATGGTGAACCGACTGAAGAGCTTGGCCAGGTCGATGGCCTCTCCATGAGAACCCGAAAGGATATCAAGCACGACTGGGATGCGACCACTTACAGCCGTGCCCAGAGCCTTCCGCAAGGCGTTCTTGGTGAACAAATGGCTGGAGGTCTTGCGCTGATGGACCCACTTGGCTCCGTCCACCCCAAAGATGCCCTCTTGAATCAGGTCGCCCAAGATCTCACGGAAGAACGGGCCTTGGTCAAAGCTCTCGAATTGGGTCTTGAGAATGTCTTCGAAGAGCTCCGGTCGGCTCACGATGATGCCTGGCGGTGTGCCCGGGATCTTCATGGAGAACGATCGTCGAAGCACTCGGACAGATACACGAGGCCGTCTAGATAGTCGGCCGTGCGAGCGATGACTTGCATGAGATCGTCCACGACTGGCAGCCGATACGGTGCGTGCGGAAGATTAGGCGCCTGTCGCTCAGCCTCGGACATCGTGCGCCAAGTTAAGAACCAGAGTGCCGATAGCCACAGAATGGCTGATGACAGCAGCAGAACCACCATTGGTGTCTCGATCCTGGCTAACAAAGTGAACGTGGACCTGACGAAATGATTTGTGTATTAATTGCTCAGACGTTGACTCAAGTGATCCAAGGAACAGACATTGCGCCGGAGACTTGCGTCATCTGCGACAAAGTCTCATAGATACAGGCTTTGGATTATGCCAATAGCCATCCATTGGAGTTCGCTTGTGGATGGATGGATATATCCGGTCAGTGTTTCATGGAGGCTACACGGACGAGAAGCTGGCCACTCATGGCGAGCGTCATGGACGGAGTGTACGTGACCTTCTGGTCCGGAACGAGGTACAAGCGGAAGCGACTGAAGATGCGCGAGAGGAGAATCTTGATCTCACTGGTCGCCAAGACCATGCCCAGGCACTTTCGAGGCCCAGCGCCGAAGGCATTGTCCTTAAAGGCGGAGACACGTCGGATCGTGCCTGTATCCGGATCAATCCAGCGTTTAGGCTTGAATTGCTTGGCATCAGGGCCCCAGACACTCTCGAGTCGGCCCATGACGTATGCTGGGATGGTGACGCTGGTGCCAGCCTAGACGAACGTGCCATCAGACAACACAGTGTCCTTGTTGGCCATCTTGACGTTGGCTGGGATGGACGGATACAAGCGTAGGGTCTCTTTCAGCACCGCCTCCAGGTACACGAGTTGGTTAACCTGCTCCATTGATGGTGCTGCGGTGGTTCCAGCCACAAGATTTGGCAGCTTGGCATGCAGCTCGTCTTGGATCCTGATCATCACGTGCGGATGCTCTAGGACAGCATAGACGCACCAGGCCATGGCTTGAGCCGTCGTGTCTCGTCCTGCGATGAGGAAGTTGACCATGATGTCGCGTAGATACACCGGATCAAGCTCCGCGTCTTGGTCGTCAGGGTTCATGGTGTCCAGGAACATGGAGATCAGTGACGGTGGTGATTTCTGTTGGCTGCCTTTGTCTGGAGACTGCTCTTGGCTCTTTGTGCTGCTTCGTATCTCAAGAGACTTGGAGATAATGTCGTAGATTGTGTCGTTGATCACCTGCAAGTGCTGATTGAGCTCATGCTCTCTGCCAATATCCATCCATCGAAGGGCTTTCCAGTACCAGGACGGTCGCAGAGTCCGCATGAACGAAATGCGCTGAGCCCCATCAACTGCGACAGCAAACGAATGGTCTTCTGTCGCATCGAGTTCTCCTAGTTCTATGCCAAAGCACAGCTCAGCGAACACGTCGATCGTGAAGCGGTGGAAGAGTTTGATCACCCCCAAGGGTTCTTGCGTGTCCACTGCCCGCTGCAAAATCGCACACACTGTTGGGATTCGACTGTACATGGTTCTAGCCATGGCCTCACGCAGCGCATTCGTGGAGAACAAATGGCTGGCGGTCTTGCGCTGGTGCAGCCACTTGGCTCCGTCAGCAGCGAAGATGCCGTCGCCTAGAAGATCGCGCATGATCTCCTGGAAGAACGGGCCCTTGTCAAACGTCTCGAATTGGGTCTTGAGGATGTCTTCAAACAGATCCGGGCGACTCACAACCATGCCTGGCGGTTGACCCAAGATCTTCAGGCCATGAGGATAACCATTGAAGTGTTCTGCCAGCATCACAAGCGCATCGAGATAGTCGTGAGTTCGCTGAATGGCGCCAAGCGTATCGCCAATGAGCGGCAAGTTGTCCGGTGGAAACGGCAGAGTTCGTGACTGGCGGAATTTCCACCAGTACAGGCCGTAGCCCAATGCCAGCACCAGAAGAGCTACAGAGAGTGTGTGCTCCAGAATGGCTGACAATGGAGCCGCTTGCGAGAGTATGCCCATCACTGACGAAGTTGTGTAGTGTTGGGGACAATGCACTGCCATCATGTGAGATCCAGAGTCTGAGCGTCATCTGAGGGAGATGTCTGACCTTCAGCCTTCGCTTAGTGGTGGTTAGTCTATCGAATGATGACCACAGAGATCCAGTGAGCTATCCAGGTCCAGATTGACAACTCAGACGAGTTCTCAATTTGCGCCCACCCTGTAACAGGGCTTGTTACATAACAGACCCATGGTCTGTGACAAAATCCCGTAGACCTTTTCTAGTGTGGCACACACCAAAGGTTAGGACTTTGTCCTATTTCATGTCCACAGGCACTCAATCAGTGACCTGCTTTCCCATTTGTGGATATTGGCTTTAAGGTCTCGGCTTATAGCCAATCAGACACATGCACATGAACGGTTGGCTCCTGCCCCGTCTGCTTAGATTTACAAAAGGGTTTTAGGTTTTAGACACAACTTAGAAATCGACATTTCAGTTTTCTCCCTCTTAAAGGCATATCCATTTAATACCGCATACTCTGTACATTGTACAGAGTTGCTGTAAACCTACGTTTCCTCGTACGCGCATACCTAGTGTATGCTAGTAACGGCTAGCCCGTTACACAACCCTTCAAGTCTCCTCCAGCCAATCACCACCCAGCCCCCCAGTGACTTGGAGTTTGTATACCGAACCGTGGTCGCGGGCCACGGGGAGGA
The DNA here is from genome assembly GCA_023337935.1 of Elongisporangium anandrum. NCBI lineage: Eukaryota > Oomycota > Peronosporomycetes > Pythiales > Pythiaceae > Elongisporangium > Elongisporangium anandrum. The sequence goes on from JAADXR010000359.1 coordinate 25,907, forward strand.
AGGACTCCATGCACCAAGCGGGCGAACGACGATTCTCAACCCAGGCCTTCGGGCCCACCACTTACTCATCCGTGAGCCGATAGCTCCGGCAGCATCGCCACCGTTGAAGCAGCGCCAGCTCAGGTGTGTTCGTGCTCCAAGTCGATGCCAACGATTGATCTGCGTGAAGGTGCGCACCCAGACATCCGAGGCTTCGTGCTGTGGTGTCGACGCTCTGCGCCGAGACTGCATTGATATCGACGACACTACCGCGCGTCTACTGACGGGGGCCACGGATCTCATGCACTGCCGATCGCGGCTTACGTCACAGACGGATCTTCCAGCTTCACCATAGATAGGGAGCGCTCTCTCTGGGGGCTGTTCGGAATACTCCGGAATGTCCGCGGCCAGCGGCGACTGGTCGTGGGCGTCCAAGGCCGGCCGTGACCGGGCCGACTGTCCGTCTGTTTGTCTGACCTCTCTGGAGCAAGAAAAACCCATGAAATATTTAGTATATTGCTATTTTGTCCACACTGCCATTGATCATCCTGCTGTGTTGTCGCCGCACGTGAAGAACGACATCACAGAAGGGAGCGCCGCGGTCTGGTTCTTGGCACAATCTGGATTTGCGCTGCCAGTACCACAGCGCTTCTTCTTGCCAAAGCACATGTCATAGGCAGCTCGCTTCTTTTTCGCTGTCGTGCTCGTCTGTGCCGGCGCTGGCTTTGACGATACGGCACTAGAGGTATGTTGATGATTGCCCTTTGCTGCTGTGAACGTTTAAGCTTAAACCTCATGACTCTCTGTTGCAGGGCGGTCTCTGTCAGCTTTTATCTCGATACATACTACGAAATTCATTGAAAACTTGCTCCCACTTGCCTGGATAGGAGGGAAGGCTATCAGCAAGAGCCCGCAGGCTAACGAGATGCTGCTGTTGAATCCATTCGGTCTTGGCGGTGAAGCTGCTACACTGATAGTCAGCATCAACAGTCTCATCTGTTTGAGCAGGCAGATTCTGCTCAATACCAGGCACAATCTCGCGCACGCCAACCACTGGGGGCTCGGTATCAGGCACATCCACGCCAAGAATTTCGATTCCGCTGTCAAGATCGCCAGTAATAACGCCAATATCAACTTGATCACCAGCCGCGAACTCTGCTGGTGCGTCTTCTAATGGGTGAGTGGTGCAGTTTGATTGACCTGGCATATTGAAATCGTAGTATTCTGTTCTCACGTGCTTTTTTGCTGAAATACTCGAAGCAAATTGAGTACAATCATGTGTGGTGCGATCGCCTTCATCGCCTTCATCGCCATCACCATTATCCTCTACCGCTGAATCGTTTGCTCCATTCCGAGAACTTTATCATGGTGCCGCTTCTTTTTGCGCATTGCTTCCCAGCTTTAATACGATTGTTTTCTCTCGGAAAGGAAATTGTTTGCAAGCAGTTGCTGCAAAATCGCAAATACCAACAAAAGTATGGCGTTTCTTCTTGGTTGTTGACGCATGGAGAAGAAAAAAATGCTGTTCATGCAGACCACGCTCGATGGCGGTAAGAGCTGTAGTTGTGTCATGAGGTCGAGTTTGAAAATTAAATAGCAGGTTTTTGTGTTTTAGTTTCCACTCTCTTTGTCCAGCCAACACGTGTGTGTGACGATGTAGACTGAGTTTCCTAGGAAGGAGGATTCAGGCGCCGTGCCGTAGCAAGAAATTAGTCCCGGGGTCAGGACTTGAGTATAACAGAGTTGGTTGTAGCCAAACCCTCACGTGTTCCCCTTAGGTTGTTAGTTGGGATCAATAGCAACGTATGAACAGCGTAGAGCCGTCAAGCGTTCCAAATCCTGACTCACAAAGGAAGTCTAAACACCACGCAGTCGGGAAATAGGCAAATAATATGTAGGTTGTCACCCAGCAATACAAGTGACTATTCCTGAGAATAGATAGACTCAGGAATCGCTTGGAGAGCCTTCCGCGACTCAGAAATTAGGATTCCTGACTCCTTCGGACTCAATCCCCAACAGATTTCTCTGTTGAGTATCATAGAGTATATATAACACAATCAAAAGGTTCGGCACACACGGCAATATGGAATTCGCACTGGAAACAACGATAGTAACCGCAGATAGCAAGTAGCAATCAATATGGAGGGGCAGTCGGACTGACCGAACTGCCCGTTGGGATTAGGGAGCGACCCCTCTCTCTTTTATGCGCAGGCACTCAGTATACACACACACACGCTATGTATATGCAGGCACACACACAGCACGTATATGCAGAACTGACCGTTTAATCTCGAGCTGCCGTGAGCACTCCGGGCTATTGGCAGGTGTAGAGGATCGAAGAGGAGTTTTGTGCACTTCCGAGGAAATTGAGGAGTGTTTATTAGTTTTTTTTAGGTGACGTAGAGGGCCTCTCTGGAGGCGATTTCGAGCCTCCAAAACAGATGGTGAGAAAGCAGCGATCGAGGTGTCGTAGCCGGGTTGTCGGGTCGTGACTCCAAGGACCTCTGAATCCCTCTGATACCTGATTAGTGTTTCCGGAACTCGGGGATCAGCGTCCCGGACAGTCAGGGATTGGACAACTTCTCGTCCTAACGTGACCCTGAGTCGCTTCGTGTTATGCGAACTCGGGACTGTTATCTTAGGCTAATGTCGGGAGGGGGTCTATCTGGGCCTTCGGACTTGTGTAAATCAGGTCGCTTTCGCCCGGAACATTCCGCGAACGTTCCGGACCTTGTGTGCCACTCGTTTCTTGGCCCACTTCGTCACATCTGCCACTCTGATATGCTTTGATAGTGTCGATCTACTCCTGCGATGAACTTTGCTGCCTAGCGATATGCTCTGTGCCGCCACAATATTAAACAGAATTGACACAATAACTTTGCATTTAGACCAACTCAAGCTTGCGTTATGCATTTCAATACGAATTTGAACCAAAAGCTCTTGCTCAATACTCGATAGTGATTCTGATGTTTCTTCTTCTCCTGTGCATATTGCAATTGCATTCTGTAGATCCATTTTATTGACCGCTACTCGACCAAAAGGAGAAGCCCTCAGCAGGAGGTCCTTCACTGAATACTGAGGAGGGCGAATGATATGTGCTTGCACATGATCACTATTAACTTGCACGAACTGAAACAAATCAAGCCACTGTGTGCAGGCTGGATCATGGGTTGAGGCGAGACGGTATTGAGGGTGAGTCATTCTCTTTGAAATAATGTTCCTAGCGAATTCAATTTCAGGAGAGTCTGGGAGCACGCTCTCAGACATGGCAGCACATTCGCATAAACGCAAGAAGTCAATTCCATCTATTGGTGGGTTTCTGCCATACTCTGCACCAACTCGAAGGTTGTGTTGCATGAATACTATTTCGAGCATGCGCAATCCAACCTCATATGAGACCATTCTGGAGGTGAATTTCATCAGAACAGAGTGAAGACCTTCGAGCTGGCTAGTAGAGACCACTTTGACGAATGCACCATTTTCCATGTAAATATTAGATTGACCGAAAGATCACCACGATTAATTTGATCCACATTATTGTCAATAGTTCTTTTCCATTTCTCGATCGAGCACAGCAGATGACGTTCACAGACGGCATTTGTCACACGCTTAAGACTTTCGCTCATGGCTTCTTTATTGCAAAATTCACCGTTACGCTAAATAGATCGAATTCTTAAGCTGTCTCGCCAGCTTCTGGCGTTCAGACACAGCCACCTTCTTAGTGAATCGCTGAATTACATGGAAAGGATCCTGGCGAGTCAGCACTCTTCCATTAAAGACGTCGGTAATCATGCCACGAATTGAATTTGCATGGTCACTGACCGCTATCAAATGCGGCGAATCGGATCCAGTGACCAAAAATCTTTCCTTAATTCAGCCAGACAATAGCGACCTCGTTTCATCCTTATTTTCACTCTTGGTCATTTTCCAACCTACAACTTGTCCAATCTCATTCTTCACGATGAGAAGAAGCTTCATTTGAGCAATACTTGACTTCTCGTTTCCGCTTCCATACTGTTTCATCATTTTCAAAGGGGAAATTGAGCGCCCGAGGCCTCAAAGAACAGCTGGAGCTACCGGTTGGAGTTCGCCGAGTCAAGCAGGTGCTGCAGATGAGCCCAAGCTCACGTACACGAAGCGCAAGTCAACACCGGTGCTGACGAAGAAGCACAAGGAGGCTAGGCTCGAGTGGGCGCGCGATACGGTGACCTGGGATAAGTTCAAGTGGGCCAAAGTCGTGTTCTCCGACGAAAAAAAGTTTAATTTGGATGGCCCAGACGGACTGCAGTACTACTGGCACGACTTACGGCGTCAAAAGCAGATCTTCTCCAAGCGGCACAGCGGCGGTGGAAGTGTCACGCTGTGGGGTGCCTTCGGGACGTGCGGGAAGAGCGAGCTGGCTATATTGGAAGGTAAGCAGAACAGCGAGCGGTACATTGACACGCTGTCGGAACATCTCTTGCCCTATATCGATCGTGTGTACGGTAGAGACTGCATTTTTCACCAGGATAATGCATCAATCCACGCGGCCGGCATCACCAAGGACTTCCTTGCTGACCAAAACGTGGCCGTTATGGACTGGCCCTCGAAGTCACCGGACTTGAATTCGATCGAGAACATGTGGGGAGTCCTTGCGCGTGCTGTCTACGACAATGGGCGTCAGTTTACGACCCGCGAAGAGCTGATCAAGACTATCCAAGACTGCTGGGCCAATATTGGGTCAGAGCTCATCACCAACCTGGTCAACTCGATGCATAAGCGCTGCATTGCTGTGCTTGAGCTTCAAGGGTGCAAAACCAAGTACTAGACGAGCAATTTCTCATCAAACAGACACGAAACTGTCAATGGCAGTACAGTGCTCGCCAGTGGTTTGTGAAAATTTATATTTTTTGTGAAAACGTTTGACCAATTGCTCCTTTTTTGATCTGAAAACAGCGTTTTTTTAGCCAATGACGAGGCGCATCGATAGACACTAAAACCAGCCTCTAACTCGGCGTACTCGAAAAAATAGAATGGGTTTAGTAAAACTACCGCAAAAATTACCGAGTGAAAACAAAAAGAGGTTGCGGTCATCATCGTATTAAATGCTTAAGCGATCATCAACAAGCGTTGTTAATACGAAATATATGCTCCTCGCATCCGTTTCAGTGCCTCCACATGTTTGAGCATTGATAGGACAATTGCTTCAAGGTAAGAATCAGGCATTTCCTCCCACGCCTTAAAAATGGCCTCTTTCAAGGCTTCCTGCGAGTAGAATTGGCGTCCGTTGGCGTACACAGCGTACGTGAGATAGCCCCACGCATTCTCAATGGGATTTAGGTCTGGTGATTTGGCTGGCCATGTCATAACGTCGATACCTTGGCTAGAAAGCCATGCCTTGGTGTAGCGTGATGCGTGGGCCGCCGCATTGTCCTGCTGAAAAATTTGCGTTGACGAGTCGAACGCAGGTTGCAAATGCGACGACAGTACAGCCACGTACGTCCTGGAGTCGATA